>JBBPRX010000587.1:0-13622 GCA_038093195.1 Boletus fagicola | reverse complement strand
CATAGATCTGACTAAGCCCAGGGGACTGGTACCAAGCCTTTATCAATCGGACTACGGCGAGCCATGTCTCCTCCATTCCTTGCTCTCGTCGACACCGACGACGTCCAGCAAGATCGTTTGCTCGCGGTCTGTCGCGTCGCTACGGTAATCTCCAGACCCGCCCAAAATCTCTCCCTACTTTCCGCACGCCACCTACTGATCGACGATGTTTCTGCAGACGCTGACCAGATCATCGCTGATCTTGACAATGGCACTGAAAAGGCTATTGTGCCCCTTTCACTCGCGAAAAAGCTAGTCGGCGTCGTTCCTGCTACCCGCTTGATCCTTCTGCTCGACGTCGCCAACGCCAGTGCCGTACCAGACTCCCTCCGCAACGCCATCTCTGGCGTACTCCTCAAAACAATCTCGACCGATGTTGAGCTTATTCGCTCTATCTCCACCTTCTTTTCAGGTCTGTCCATCCACGTCTTGTCAGAAGACAAACCTACCCCATCGACGATAAGAAAACTCAATTCGATCGGCGCATCGCTTGTCATCCCCTTCTCTGAACTCGAAACATCCATCACGATCGCAGATGCCTTCCTTGCCCCAGTCATAACAGATAGATCTGACGGGCTCTTTCCGACCATCGTCTCGTCGTATACCCAGGGAGGTAGATCCCTCGGTCTCGTGTATTCTTCCCGCGAGTCCGTCGCCAAATCCATCCTGACTGGCAATGGCATATACCAATCCCGCAAGCACGGTCTTTGGGAGAAAGGAAAGACATCGGGAGCGACGCAAAAGGTCATGCATATCCGTATCGACTGTGATTCGGATGCGCTCGAATTTTCGGTCATCCAGCACGGTTCGGGATTCTGCCATCTCCCGCAACCGTCATGTTTTGGTAGCATCGACGGACTTGCTGCACTTGAGAGTACCCTTACAGCGCGTCTTGCTTCTGCCCCCGAGGGATCGTATACACATAGGCTGTTCAACGACCAGGAGCTCCTCCGAGCCAAGATCAAAGAAGAGGCGGATGAGCTCTGCCGTGCGGAGACTAAACAGGATATAGCCTTCGAAGCTGCCGATCTGTTTTATTTCACCCTGTCGCGATGTGTCGCTGCCGGGGTAACTCTTCGGGACATCGAAGAAGTACTGAACAAGAAGGCCGCCAAAGTCACGCGGCGGCCAGGGAATGCAAAACCTCAATTCATGTCCAACGACAAGAACGCTCAGGATGCGCCAAAGAATCCCTCGGAACCCCAAGCTGCTGTGGACCCAAATGCGCCTATTGCCATGCGCATTGTGGATCTGTCATCCTCTGGTCCAGACGAACGTGCCCAGCTGCTGAAGCGCCCTGTGTCGAATTCTAATGAAATGATTGCCAAGGTCAAGCCGATTGTCGACGATGTTCGCAATAGAGGCGACATCGCGCTTCTCGAGTTGACAGCCAAGTTTGACAAGGCACAACTTGAGACACCAATCCTCCTTCCACCTTTCTATCCGTTCGCGTCTACCGCAACCAAGGAGCTAGACCCAGCTGTCAAAGATGCCATCGGCGTTGCTTACGCCAATGTGCGCAAGTTCCACGCTGCGCAGGTTCAAGATAGTCACTTGGTTGTAGAGACCATGCCTGGCGTGACCTGTTCACGGTTTGCGCGACCGATAGCACGAGTTGGGCTCTATGTGCCCGGAGGGACCGCCGTACTACCCTCCACTGCGCTGATGCTCGGCGTCCCAGCACAAGTAGCAGGTTGTGAGCAGATCGTGCTCGCAACGCCTCCACGTGCTGATGGAAGCGTGTCTCCTGAGGTCCTCTACGTCGCCCACTTGGTTGGTGCGCACGCGATCCTCAGGGCTGGTGGTGCCCAGGCGGTCGCTGCCCTCGCTTATGGCACTGAAACATGCCCCAAGGTTGACAAGATCTTTGGTCCGGGAAATCAATGGGTAACAGCGGCGAAGATGCTTGTTCAGAACGACACAGAAGCCTTGGTATCCATTGATATGCCAGCTGGCCCATCGGAGGTACTGGTGAGTGCTCTCCGACCCTGTCTACCGAGCGTGGTTGCACGTCCGCGTATGTGCACCGCGTTCGTTGTTCTTGTACGAATAACGAACGCGGTTTTTTCATTCCAGGTCATTGCAGACGAATCGTGCAACCCTGCGTTCGTCGCCGCCGACCTCCTCTCACAGGCCGAACACGGTGTCGACTCGCAAGTCGTCCTGGTGTCCTCTTCCCTCTCGGACGATGAGCTCAAGGAAGTAGAAAAGGAGGTCGACAAGCAGGCACGCGCTTTGCCGCGAGTAGACATAGTGAGAGAGAGCGTATCGCGGAGTCTAATCGTGAAGACACCTGGGCCAGAAGAAGCGCTACAGTTTTCAAACGCGTACGCGCCGGAGCATCTCATTCTGCACTTGCGGGACGCCTCTGCCTGGGTGGAACATGTGAAGAATGCTGGAAGCGTGTTCGTTGGACCTTATTCTCCCGAAAGGTTGATTTTCGCTAGCCTGTATGCGTATTGGCATAACTGATATAAACTTGGTAGTTGCGGGGATTATGCCTCTGGAACGAACCACACGCTTCCTACGAATGGATATGCTCGTCAGTTCAGTGGCGTGAACACAGTGTCTTTCCAGAAGCATATCACCTCACAGGAGATTACTGCAGAAGGGTTGCAGAAACTGGGACCAGTCGTTGCGACGTTAGCAGATTGCGAGGGGCTACAGGCTCATGCAAACGCTGTTCGGATACGGCTAGGAAAATCCTAAAAATTATAATCTTGTAGAGAACAACATCTAGTTTCGGATAGCCATCATGGAAATGAGCGCAATGCCTCTAGAAATATTGGTAACATATGCATAGCCATCGGTGATGTCTATGATAATCAAAGTACTATTGCTCGAAACTGGTGACAGCGACGAACAAGATGGAACTACGGGGTACGCATACATACTAGTTAGTTCTGTAAAGTGCACGCTTGGCGACCTTGACGATAAGTGGTGTGTCAGGGAAGGCGAGATCCTCTAGGTTTTTGGCATACTGAATATATATATAGATATTAGCCGCAACACAGCCATGACAGCACACAAAACGCACAGGTGTTGGCACATCGGCACCAGTGACCCGCTCGACGGGTGCGTCAAGGTAGTCAAAGGCTTCACTCTCGACTATCTGAGCGCAGATTTCACTCCCGACCCCAAAGGCAGGGAAGCCACCCTCAACGATAAGTAGTCTAGATAGGCGGTAAGAACAACCAAGCAATGTGAATCCAAAGCAACTTGCCGGTTCGTCTTTTTGACCGATGCCTTGATAGTATCGATATCGAGAGGACGAATACTACGGAGGTTGATGACCTCGGCTTTAATACCCTCCTTGGCAAGAATTTCCGCGGCCTCCAAACTGTGGGTGACCATCTTACTGTGTGCAACAATGGTGACATCGGACCCTTCACGTTCAACTTTGGCCTTGCCGATGGGGAGGAGGAAGCTGTCGGACATGGCGTCGGCCGACATGGGGAAAGTGACACCGTACATCATTTCATTCTCAAGGAAGACGACGGGATTAGGATCCCGTATGGCAGACTGTGTGACATGTGGATATGTGTGAGGAAGTGGAAAAAGTGGTTGACACGCACCTTGAGAAGACCCTTGCAGTCCTCGGCACTCCATGGGCTGATGACCTTGAGACCAGGAATTGAGCCATACCATGCAGCATAGTCCTGTGAGTGTTGCGCAGCGACACCGGAGGCGGCACCGTTGGGACCACGGAAAACAACAGGGCATGGGACGTTTCCGCCTGACATGTAGTATGTTTTACCGGCAGAGTTGACGATTTGGTCGATGGCTTGCATTGCAAAGTTGAAGGTCATGAACTCGCAACTGCGAAAAAGGTAGGGTCAGGAATGGCAGGACGTGATAGGTAGAGGACGCACACTGGTCGGAGGCCAGCGAGTGCGGAACCGACTGCGAGGCCAGCAAAACCCATCTCGGTGATGGGTGTGTCGACGACACGCTTCTCACCAAATTTGTCCAGAAGACCCTTGGTGACCTGGAATGGGGGCAATGAGCTGTAGAAACGCGCATACGAAAAGAGGTAGGTACCTTGTATGCGCCATTATACCGAGCGACCTCCTCGCCCAAGACGAAGACCGACTCGTCGCGCAACATTTCTTCCTCCATTGCAACGTTGAGAGCGTCTCGAACGGTCATCTGTGGGTAATATGAGTTGTGCGAAGGACATGCCTGGGAGTGTGCACACCGAGTTTTCGGACTGGGTTGCATAACTGCGAGCGAGAGCGGCTCTGCGCACGGGTGTTGAGGCGCCAGAGCGCGCGTTGGCAAGTGCAGGGGCGAGGCGGGAGAAAGCGGCGCGGACGGCAGCCATTGGGAGTGGAAGAAAAGGGAAGAAGGGAGTAAAGTCACGCCGGACGCGCTTACATTTTTGTTACGGACGGACACGGAAAAACACTCCGATTGGCGCGACATGTCTGCCCCAGTCGTCCTCGTCACCGGCGCATCCAAGTTCTACCAATTCATTTTTTATGCCTGTGTACTGAGCTGACTGGCTACCAGAGGCATCGGGCTCGCTGTCGTCAAATCTCTCCTCGAAGAGCACAACGCCCGTGTCATCGCCCTCGCACGATCCAGGACATCTGAGCTGACCCAACTCATCGACGCCCATCCTGCATCTCTCCTCGCCATCTCATGTGACGTGTGAGTCTGCGTGCCCCTACCGTCGCAAACGCCGACATAGAGTACGCTGCAGCACAGATGAGTCCGCCCAGGCGCAAGCATTTAGCCGGGCAAAGGCCAAATTTGGTCCCGTCCTCGACGCCCTGATCCTCAATGCTGCTACCCTCGATCCCCTGACGCGGATTGGCGATCCTACCGTACCGCTCGATGCCTGGAAACACCACTTTGATGTCAATTTCTTCTCACTTGTCAGCGCGCTCAACGTCGCCCTTCCAGCCTTGCGCACCAGCCCCAACACCGGACGGGTGATATTCATCAGCTCAGGTGCAGCTACGGGAAACATACCAGGTTGGGCACCCTACAACGCAGGCAAAGCAGCCATGAACAGTTTGGCGAGGTATTCTCATTTCCCAACTCCGCCATGATTCCGCCCAGTGGCCTGATACTAGTTCGCTCGACAGAACCTTAGCCAAGGAAGAGCCTACCCTCGTTTCGTTGGCAATCGCTCCAGGAAAAGTCGACACGGGCGTACGTTATCCATATTCGTTGTCCTCTCGAACATGCGGACTGAGACCCGTTTACAGATGCAGGAAGCCCTAAGGACTACTGGCGCTCCTCACATGGATACATCTGATCTCAAGATATTCCTTGACGCTCATCGAGATGGAACTTTGGTGCAGCCGTCGGACGTTGGCTATGTGATTGCAAATCTCTCCCTCCATGCGCCACTCAGCCTGAGTGGCTCTTTCGTACGGTACAACGACGAGCATTGTAAAGAGTTTGCGAGGAAATGAATTCACCCGTTTCTTTTCTTCTGTCGGAACCGAATACGAAGCTGCCGAAAGAATCATCAAAGAAGTTATCCGCTGACCCCAACTGTACGCTTATATCGCTTCGTGTCCTGCAGAAACGCATCACTAGTGCAATGACCCAACGACGCGCGAGCGTTGACAGCTCCACATCGCCCACCTCCCGTTCCCATACCCCGAAGACCATAGACGTACATCACCACGTCTTCCTCGATGCCCAGAAAAAGGCCAAGAAAAACGCTGAAGTCGGTTGGATCACTCCCCCAGAACACCTTCCCTGGGGACCGGCACCAGCCGTGTTGGCCATGGACTCGATGGGCATACAAACCGCAATCTTTTCGCCGCCTCCTGTTGCCACCACGAACAGAACCGAAGTAAGGGCCATGAACAGTTATTTGTCACAACTTCGCGTAGCATACCCCGCAAGGTTTGGTTTCTTCGCTGGACTTCCTGCCCTGGGTGATGTACAAGGTTCCGATACTTGAGGGCAGTTACCGTAACGCCACCTCCTGATACATGTTCCATAGGTGCACTCAGAGAAATCACCTTTGCGATGGATCGCCTGGATGCTGATGGTTTCGCACTCATTTCGTCCTATGGGACTGGAAACACAGCCAGTAGGATTTCATAGATCGCTTGCCCACATCTTGGCACTCACGTTCTGATAGAGTACATTGCAGACGATCTATTCGACCCCATCTGGGACGAACTGAACAGGAGGCATGCGGTCGTTTTCCTTCACGGTGCACAAACACCTTCATCGACGCCCTATCCGCATCCATTCCTAGGGCTTCCCATCAGCGAGGCAAGTGCCCCTGCCAATCGATCTCATGCACGGAACCGAATACCTAAACTCAACCTTGCATCAAAAAGGTCCCGAACGAGACTTACAAGGCGGCCGCTCATTTGGTCATTACAGGCAAGAAACGACGCTTCCAGAACGTCAAAATCATCCTCGCACACCTAGGAGGCAGCACGCCCTTCTTGGCACCTCGTGTGGCAGCCTTGTCACACTACATGGGTTGTCCGCTTACCCCTGATGAGATTCTCCAAGATTTCAAAACGTTCTATTATGAAACAGCCCTTAGTTCGCATCCGACGACCCTTGCTGCGATAGACGCTTTTGTGCCAATCGATCGTATTCTCTTTGGAAGCGACTATCCCGGTACCGTTTCCTTCCGTCTACACCCTGAGAATCTATGTATTGACTGAACCTTGGATGCCAGCGGTCAGCACTTTGACCTCGAAATGGTACGCTAAACACTTGGAGGATCATTATGCCAGCGAACCACACAAGCTGGATTGCATTCTGCGAGATAATGCGCTCGCCCTCTTTCCGCGGTTTCGAGTGTCGACCGGCATGCTTGGTACAGTTTCGTCACCGACAAGGCAGTGAACGTTTGAACGGCGAGGGCAACTATTGGGGTTAGGCTTACAACACACAACATTCCAGAAAGCATGTATTGTGTGAGGTACAAATGACAGGATACGGGTGACGAATAAATCGAGGGAATCTGTTCATATATATTACGATTTGGGAAAGGTGCTGTCAAATGTCTATACACCGAGCCTGCCAGGCAACGTGCATCAGTTGACACATCATGATAGGCACGATAGGCACGGTGCGAAACTCACCTCCGCTTGCTATGTTCGTAAACCAAATAAGAGATCGAGACTGAAGGCACAACCTGTAAATGAGAGATAGTGAGCCATGCGTTGCTTCCAGGTACCATGCAACGGGAACCTTGGCCAACGTCGGAAGCAATCCGCGGTAAAAACCTCTCCAACCATCTCGCTGGTATGTCTTCTGGACCACATCCCAAACACCCGCATAGCGTTGCGGATGTCCCGGGGAACCCGAAGCTTGCAGTCGGGTGCGGACTAGGTTCAGGGGGTAAACGCTGATGGCTCCAACACTTCCTGAAACGCTTCCGAAGGCAAGGAGAGCAAGGATGCCGGGTTCGTCCAATCCGGTAGAACGTAGATATGTTAGCTTGAGAGCTTCAAATGTACTCATGTCGATCGCAGAATATCTGTTCAAGGATATGAAAAACGGAGCCATATTTTTGACAGATGACATACGGAAAAACTCCGACAAGACCGATCTACAGTCGATTTAGGGGAAATAATGCAAAGTAAAAGTATAAGACTGACAGATAGTCCACGATAGAATGCCCTGAACTGCCCCAGTTGCCAGACATGCCGCACCGCGCCTACTAAACTTCGCTTTTGGCCAGTTATACTCATCATTTGAGTCTACCAAGAACTCAGTAATGGGACAGGCTGAGAGGCAGATCGACCCCAGACCTTTAGCGTTTCGATGGGGTATATACCTACGTCGTCATGAGCAAAAAGCACATTACGGCGGCGTGAAACCTACTGAGTTGACTGGATAGTCCGCCAATGCCGCCTGATAAAAAGCGACTACTACCACTTATGTCTCGGGGGTCTTCAACATGATCCCAGTATCTAGCAAATCCGCGTTTCTGTCCCCGAACGCTGAGTACTACACGCTGGATACGGGCACATGAGGAGGACGAACAGCTGTCTCGTATGTCATGAACTTTATGGCGGACTCGGGGAATATCTTCATTACAGAAAGTCCGTTTCCCGTCCAAAAAGCCAAGACACCGCCTTCGGCGTATATGCGAGCTACAGCACCACCTATAGCTTTCAAGCCGCTAACGCTGGGTTTAGAGCCCACGGAGGTCCCCCCCATCTCAGGAGCACGGGTGATCAAGAAAATTTTCAGACGGTCGAATGGAGCAGTACACGTCCTCGAAACTGTCAGCGGGGCACAACCGTCAGTGGACATCGTTTGTGTGTGGCAAACACTTCACCTGCGCCTGCCATACCACCTGCCAGGAGAAACTTGACTGCCGTGTGGCCCTGTAACCAGTCATGGTGTTCCTCTGGCTCCTCCTCAGGCTCACCTCCGTGATTGACGGGTGTTGGTTCTGCAGGGGCTCGAAACGATGCCATTGATCCGGGATTGTCTTCGGCGCTTAGACTGACATCACCTTCCGTACGTCAAAGGTGGAGCATAGAAGTAAGTGACAAGGCGGCAAACCTTCCATTGTCACCCTCGCTGGACCCCTACCGTCATTTCCCATCAGCCTCTTCACCTCGTAATACCGGTAGATCTCGGCTGTCGATGTTTTCCGAGGTAGGAGTAATAGGAAATCTCGGAACTGCTGAAAGCTGATAACATGGGAGTGAGGTGATTGCGTCAAAAATGTTATGAATTCCGTCAGGGCAGTGGGAGAAAGGGTGATCCCTGGGGATACATTGAATACCGGTGCAACGTGTAGCATCGAGGTGGACCTACCGGCATGGTTTAGCGCGACCTGGAGTTCCTCCGGGTCCAAATGGCCGTTTCCGTCTAGATCGAGCTCGTCATGGAACATACACCACAGCTCTAATGACAAGTGTAAGAAGGAAGGAACGACAAGGCGATTCAATTTTCAATCATCACTGACCAGCCTCCTTTGCTTCCGCATAATCCCGGAACTCCGGCCAGGGTATGTGGGTCGGCCGTAGACTGGAGATATGGCCACCACACCGCCGCAATAGTTCGTCTTCATAGACTCTCCGCATGTTCTCGGCCTTTTCTGGCGTTAGTAACTCGCCAAGTGAAATTCCCAGAGTGGCCGCGGTTTCCGAACCCTGAAAGTGTGGATTGGGCAGGCGCCGCCATAGGTCATGGTGTCTTCGTTCCCGATTTTCTTCTCCCTCTTGTTCGCGGAATTCAAGAAGGCTGTGGGGAGTAGGGCGATAAGGTAGAGGGTCGGACCTAAGTCGTGGAATGAATGGGCGATCCCGAACGCCTGAGAGACATGCTTCATAAATTTCACGCCCTGTGGGTTGGGGACGCGAAGAAGACCCGACCTCCGACATGGAATGAAAGGTCGAACCTGCAATTCCAGATTATCAAACGGGTAGGGGATATCAAAAGGGCATCGTCAGGTTAGACGCGGGCGGGCAGTGCTGCTTCAACGAGGTTGGAGTCTACAATGTTTGTGACTGCTTACTACTAACTCATAAAATTACTTCCACATGGCAAACCCACCATTATTATAGCTAGGTAATGTACTAGACCTAACCATAGTTTATGTAAATAACTACATTGCCCGTCCTTGCGCCAAATTGTCCTCCAGTAGGTTACAACAAGGGATACCATCCAGCAAGCTGAGGAATCGAGATGGCCTAAGTACGGTATTGCTCTTACACAATCCAGCCTCACAGTCCCATGCGACAACAGAGGATGCTATACTAGCAACGCGTGTCACCGACACAAGAATGCGGATACGACTAGCGATCCGATACGCCGCAATCCCTGCGCCAGCGCCTGACGAAGTGTTCTACGCTTCGAGTTTTGTGAAATAATTGGTGGAGACGCTTCAAACTTGGTTCGCGCATGCTCCAGCGATGCTTCTCTCTGCGGAGGCTCCATCCTAATCGGTACCCCGTAACCGGTACGGGAAGTATTCTCCGGCCATTTCTCAGAGTACACCGTCGACGGCGGTGTGGTGCGTGCAGGTGTGTAACTCGATGCCAGTGTGGAAGAATAATCGGAATGCGATGGCGCCCTAACGTGGCTTGTGGTCAAGGAACACTCGTACGTCGTTATCGACGATGGAGGGGTAGGGAGCTTGCGTGGACCATAGAAAGGTCTCGTGGCCTCAGATCTGATTATTGGTACTGTTTGCTTTACCTCGCGGGTTTCCAAGACAGAGGCATCCTGCACTGGGATTTCGGGTAACGGTCGAGATACACGTGGCGGCGTCGGCAGCGGTGGGGGAGGAAGAGGCGGAGAAGGCAGAGGCGGAGAAGGCAGAGGCGGAGCGGGCAATGGCGGAGAGTGACGTGACTGTAGAAAAATATCAGCAAAAAAAAAATAAGATGGGGAAAGATAGCTGACGCACCATATGCGTTAACGCAACCGGCGAATCGCCCTGCGAAGCAGACTCGGCTGATCGCGATTTCTGACGCGGAAGCGGAGGCGTTGGTGGACGGTATTCCTATCGAAAGTTGAGTCCCAACGGCTACTCCACCATTATAGCTCACTCACTGCTTGTGGCTTGCGTTTTCCTGCTTGCCGCGTCCAGGGTGTGGGAGAATGCGGGCGCGATAACGGATCTCCATCGTAACTTTCAGATGGGGAAGGTGGAGGAAACGTGTAGCCCCTCGACATCTCAAACTCCTGTGACTATGTGAGCATTGCCACATTGGTAACTTCGTTGAGCACCGCTGCCCACCGTGCTGGCCGGAGACTGCCGCAATGGCTCTGCTTCGCCATCGAAGTCAGTTGAAGGTCCTTCATGGGTCGAAAAATCAACTACTGTGTTAATGGTAGGCAGTGTTGACCGCCGCTCTCTGGAGACCACCCTGTCAATCACGTCCTTCCAATCATCCGGGAGCTACTCGATGTTGCATAAGCGCCGTTCTTCACGAAATGCGCGTGCATTCCTTACCGGTGGTCTGTCACCCTGTATAGGAGAGGGTGAAGAAATTGAAGAGAGGGAGATTTGCCTGAACGGTGCCCCTGGAGATGAGGGAGGAGAAGGCGGCGGTGAGGGGATGAATTTCGGGACAGGTTTCCTATGGCTCATCGAGCGGACGGGCTCCACTTGGGTCATGGCTAGTGGAGCCAGGGGTGGTTCTTAAAGATGCGAGAGCAGGATTGAGCGCCAATTATGCGACCGCTAGTTTTAAGGGCGGGACGACTGTTCGCTGGAAGCGCAGCTGGGTGGACAGAAATGAGAAGGCGAAGTATTATAAGTGGAGTAATGAATGGAAAGACGTGAGTAGGCTCATATAGGGAAGGGGAGGGGCACGCTTCAAGCTGTACACAGGCAGTAGTCATTGAGGGAACCTGCCTTGAGCTCAACAGCCACGTTGGGAGCAGGATGTTCATGAACGGGACAGCACGACTCACCTCATGTTTTCCATAAATGTGCTGTGCTTGCGAACAGCCGCAAGGTGGTCCATGATCGCGACAAATGCGTACCTTTGAAGCGTAGAGCGGGCATCCCTCTCGACTACGTCACGGCCATGGCAACCTAGATAGATCAATGGTCCGAGTCGAGAGCTCGAGTCCATTATGTTTTCTGATAAGTGATAAAACGGCTGGACGAAGATGGCAATTCCTAATCAACCTCGGTTCAATCTCACAACCATGCATGCGAAACCGAGCATTGCCTTGCTGGCTGAGATTCAGAAGGCAAAATGTGTTGTGGTTCCGAATATGGAATGTCTTGTAGAATGCGTCCTCGTCCAATCACCCCCGACCACGCAACACCGCTTGCGCGATGCCGCCACAGCCTCGGTCGATCACAAGGAGGCACAGTTGTATACATTGCTCGATACCTACATCAATGTATGAAGCTAGGAAATGGACATGTTATAAGGCAAAGTATATGTGCATACAAATCATTGAATGGCGTAAGATCAGGATGAGAAAATTGGAGACCAAATGAAGTGCAAGGCGAGATCAGCAATTGGTGGGTAATCACGTATTTAGGGGTATCTGTTCGTCGTGAGCGCGGAGAGGTGAGAAAGGGCAGCAAGTGTGTCAGGTGCGTGAGAACATCATGCGTGACATTATGGGAAATCAGAGTATGTTGTCGATAAATAAATCAGCGAGAACGCAGAGCGAGGGAAAATGATGCATCATCAAGGCAATGAAGCCTTTTCATGGACAAAATCATCAAGTCTTTTCATATCTCGATTGTGTGATCGAGAGCGTGTGTGCATCTTCGTCTTCCAGTCACGAACCCATCGGGATAAACGTTCGTTTCTAACAGACTGCGGCGCATCCGAAAGTGAATTTTTCGATATGAAGGCGCGTAACCGATCTCGCCCAAGAATAGGTGCCAGGGACAGGAAGGACAAGAACACGAGCTTCAGGATGATATCGGGAGAAGCCAACAGGGAAGAAACAGTCTGGTGACCTGGCGAAGGAGCCGAGGCGACTGTCTGAAGGATATCACCGATCTAGCAAGGGGTCAAGATACGCAAAGACCGATATCAGCGAGGTACATACCTGGCACGTGACCGCAGTCCACGGGAGACCACCAATGAACGCACCCAAAAAACAGTCGGTCAGCGGTACACCGCAGACACCGCATGCGATATTAATTCCCGACCATGGTACGACCCCAATGAGGCGCAATATCGACAAACGAACCCAAGCTGATGACCTCGGCGCCGACCCGACGGATAAGTCAGTGTCACCTTCCAGGGCGTTCCGGGTCATGTCCAGCGCACGCGGAAAGAGCCGACTAAGAACCGGGGCTAGGGGTGCACTGAGCACAGTGGCGATCACTGATCCGACGGTTGTCAACAAGGTCAACAGCAAGGTGGCCAATAGGGGGTGAAAGAGAGCACCAGCCAGCACATTCTACGGGAGCCAATTAGTCACACGAGCTAATTGACGAAACATTGGTTTTAAAACCAACCCAAATGACACTGCCGGGTATGGACCAGGCATGTTTCCAGGCCGCAGTGACGGAAAGTACACCAACAACATGTGCAAACGTCCCAGGGCCATGTTGGGAGTACTTTTGGAGTTCTTTGCCGAGTTCAGCGAGTTCAGCAAGTGTTCGGGGCCACGTGACCGAGATGGGTAAGGAGTAAAGTGACAAAAGGACAACGGCGGTAGACAGGGGGAATAGGAGCATGACTAAGAGGATTGGTGCATGCGCCTGACAAATACGTCAGTTGAGGCACGAGATCGAGGAAAGGCATCACTGACCGCAGGGTGAAAGGGCCGCCAACGATGTGAACTAGCGTCTTTCTCGTTTAGGATGTCACCAAAGGTGGCTTGTGACGAAGCCGAAAGGGGAAGGACGAGGTCAACATCGCTGGAGTGTGGCGATGACGGGGATGAACAGTCAGAAGGGTGCCATTTGGGCACGTGAAGGAATTCGAGACACTTTGCAGCTATCAAGGAGAGCATGGAAGGCTTGGAGGTCGTCACGGATGACGACGAGGTTGGGCTATGCACAAGAGAGTTGGGGTCGTCGGGGGATGGATCGGTGTGCTGGACAGGGAGGACGAGAGAGGACGAACGACGTCTCCCGAGGGTGTTTATTGACAGGGCGGGGCGTACGCACGTGGATGAGGCGCGACTTCGATTAG
>JBBPRX010000586.1:0-13626 GCA_038093195.1 Boletus fagicola | reverse complement strand
ACATGGACATCATCGCAACGCAGTGTCTCTTCCATGTCTGGGTGCGTTTGAGCTCGTTACTGATTCCAATCAAGGTTCCAGGAACTGCACGCAGCACAAGGGCCGAAAGGTCACTCTGGGTAAGCCGTGAGTGACGGTGAATCGCTTCGACTGGCAGGTGATATTCCGGAAGCATCCATTGATTCCGCTTTTCACTTCTTCACCGGTCTGTTGCAGCTGTCCTTTGGCACTGTGCGAGTCTCAATCACGCCGTCTCTGCGGTAGAAGAGGGTGGTCGTGATGTAGATCGGGTCAGAAAAATAAATGTATGATTTGAGTGCGATCACGGTGTCCGAACATCGTAGGGCTCATTCCTCAGTACCGGTGAGGAGTGACGTGTGACGTGTGGTCCTCCTCAAGGCTCTGATGGTTGGCTGTGAGGCAGAGCTGTGGTGTAAAAATATGCCATAGTACGACAAAGGGCAGAGATGCCAAGGCGGGATGTTTTGAGGCATTGGAAGTCAGGAGGGCAGACGTTGCTGTGCGCGGGGCTTGCCGTAAGGCAGTTGTCTTGATGATGATGTATCTTTATCATGTGATATGGACCTTCTCGGTCTCATAATGGAACCGAATGGCAGAAACAATGTTGGGCCACTCAAAGCAAACCAGCCTACACTTCTTGATTATCAACAGTTCAGCAACCGCTTCCAGAAACGATCGTGGTTCTCTGTATCATTTCCGCTGCTCCCCGCCGATCAGGATGATGTGGCTGCTGCTAGATCAGGGTGAGTTCACTGGAAGACACTGCTGATTCTCGTCACATCACCAAATTATTGGTTACTACTGGGCCATTACCCCAGATTTAGGGGTATCAACCCCGAGGAATTCTGCAATAAAATAACTCCTCAATCTTCAACATGAAATTGAGGTCAGGATGAATAACAGGTTGGAATTGGATACATATTCAAGTCGATGGGCAGGAGTAAGCAGCTAAGATATACTACGACGCCACTCGTAAGCGGAAGGAGCGCTGATCTGAGAGGAATGTGCGATTTGATCCATGGTAGTGGGCCTTGGAAATGGTAGAAATGCGGTGATGAAAATTTGCTCTCAGGCTGGTACCACAGCTTCAAAGTTCAAGGCTTCTTAATGTGGCCGGATGTAATAGCATACATATAATCATGATCCTACTAAAAACCACGATCAACCGCAAACGTCCTGTGCTAAATATGCGATGACTCTGTTCTCGGCGCAGCGACAATGATGCTCTCGCACTGCCAGTGTCTTCCATCACCAACCCTCCATCAAACTATATCATGTGTTTGTCGAAGGTTGGAGGATCGTACATCACTCATTGTTCCAAAAGAGTCTGGAAATAAATACTTAATACACCAGATAGAATATATAACTGCAAGGAGATCCAAGACCCAACCATTGGTAACCTCCCTCTCCTCGACTCCCAATCTCTGTTGTTAAACCATCAGACATCGCTGTTGCTTTTGTACGCGCCATGTCCTCTGACTTACAGACCATTTTGGAGCTTCTCCAGATGAACAACTGTATATCGCGTACGGTTGCTCATATCTTCAGTCAATGATTAATCTTATGGACCAGTCCAGTTGCTATTGTTACTGCTGTCGTGTATGATTATTGTGGGTGATCCTCATGTGCATGTTATTCTTATCGCTCTGAAGTACTAACCATTGCAATCACCCAACTGCAGTCATCACCTTTTCGAGAGAGGTATCTTATTTCACTGTTGACATCATGCTTGTCGGCTGACAATATTCAAAGATAGATTATGTTTGGGTAAGGAAGCAATGATTATCAAGCAAGCTGTAGCACCTGACAGTCCCACAGCGCCGACCCTGGACCTGGGTCTCTATAATATTTGTTCTGGTGCGTATAAACTCTCAGGACGTATGTTTCCGGATTAACAGTTTGGTAGGTCCGCTATCTCGGTCTTAGCTGGGCTATGTAGGTCTATAGTTGCTCTAATCCACATCAAATTACATGATTAACAATGAGTCTGTGCTCAAGTCTTAGTAGCCTCGGTATGTTCAGAGTTAAATCGGAGATTAATCGAGCTGATCAGATACATTTGCAGTTGGTAGCACCTTTGTCCCTGGCCCTCTCAGAGTCAGTTATTCTGCTTGCACCTTGTCTGTCATCATTCACCATCCTCTCGTAGACGTATGCATCTAAATTCCAATTGAAAACTGTATCAATAACAGCTCCATAGGTGTAAGTCACTTTATTACCATCACACTGTCAGTATGAAACATAGATGTTCCAAAGGTACTGTAATATCTGTGCTAACTGAGTGGGTATTCGTAATATTTTACAATGCCGCAGATTGTGAGTTATTGTACCCCTAATTTCCTTCCCAGACCGTAATTCCGATTACAGGGATCATGATCCAGCGGGTGTATGCAATGTGGAATCGATCCAAAACGATCCTTTGGGTCCTCCTGTTCATCTATGTGCCACAGGTTATTGTTTCCTTTGTTGTTACAGGCATCTACTTCAATCCAAATACATACTTCTCAGGTATGTCTCGAGCTAATGTGCATGCTTCACTGCGATCTCACGGAGACGGCATCCATCTCCTACCATCATTTTCTCCAGTCACAGTTGTCCATATCATGGATTTCTCTTTGTGCAATTTCTCACCGAGCACAGTTGCATCCAAGCTTTACACGTATGAAAAAATCCCGCGATTTGTCCTCGGTGCTACACTTTTGGTTCTCGCCGTCATCCAAACCATGAAACAGTCAGTTGGTATGTACAAAGCGACCAAGCAGTGGCAGCCTAATCGGTACATGCAACTACTCGTCAGAGATGGAATTCTTTATTTCCTCATGTGCGTCTCGCTTTGCCCCCTCTCTCGTTTCCATTCGTTACAATCGTGTTCTCCCATCCATCTTTTACTGTCGAGTACTTGCCCAAAAACTAATCACTCAGTTAAATTCTTCTGAACTGCTAGGAACGTGCTTTACAACATTGCTGGTGTGGTCGAAGAAGGTGCTACAATAAACAGCACTTTGATGCTCTTCCTGGCCTTGTTTTCTTATGTAACCATATGCCCCACGATGCCTCGGTTCATCATCAGCGTGCGAGAGCTGTATGACCGTGACCTTCGTGGTCGCTGGCAGGGGATTGACACCGGATTCGGTGTGTTGTCGCAACCCATTTCCAGTCAAAATGCGGTCGTGTCCGACATTGCGTTCGCGGATGCCCCCCCGGAGCAGGATCAGGTTGTGGAAGGGGACGCGAACGAATCGGAGGCGATTCGACTCGAACCGTTGGGAGATGATACGCATCAGGTTTGAACGAGGGTTTCGGGTGGAAATCGGGGACGAGCACCAGCGCTGGCCCGCTGGGGCATCTGGCTCATTGATGAATAGAAGAGGATGTGGTACTTTGAATGATGACTCGAACGTTTATTTTTGCTATGCATATGCCTCGTCTGTTGAACTCAATGTATCATATATATATCCTCCCGTGTTGCACAATGTATGTATTGTCTTGAGGGAGCTTCTCCTAGATCTTCACGTGTAATTTGGTTCTGGGCTGCCTATGCAGCGCGTTCGTAGAATCCCGCACCTTGTTCACCTTCCTCGAGGGCTGCGAGCCTACAACAACGTATATGGTACAACTTATAAAGGCTCAAAACACGAAGAAAATGGGTAGGCGTCGCGACCGCATGTTGCGGGTTGCCTTGTTCCCTGCACGCACGGCATCAATCCATGGGTCTATGTACTCCTAACATGTCTCGTTCATTCTGTCGCGCTGTCGCCACACTGGCAAGCGATTCGAGCCGGACTCGCTGTGATGGCATAGACGAAGAAGCACTGGCTGCAAGTGAGATGTGGATCAGTGCGGTATCTTCCTACTTCTCCAACAAGGTAACGCCAACTGTATGCACCAAGAGAAAAGGTCCTCCTCGAGATTCAAGGTGGTAGTGCTTACTTGACGCTGAAGGTGGTATAGAGCCCACATTGAAGGCATACAGCGAGATGGATCCCGTCGCTCCATCGACGGGACCGAATTGTAGCGCTGACACTGGCTGCGAGATAAGTATGGTGATCGGAGAGAGCTGTAACATAAGGTGCACAAGCTATCAAGGATGATCGCGACGAAACGGAGGTTCCTTTCACTCCCTGGGTCCACGAACACATGATACAGAGAAGCTAGAAACGAGCGATAACTCACGAACGGACACGAGGATACAGCGAGGTGACGAGAGCGCTGGAAGAACCGACCACGAGCGAGTTGAATAAAGCCTCTTCTGCGGTTTCCAGGTTCTTGGAGCATGGTGCTGATGCATAACGCGAAAAAGACACAGTTCCCGCATAGATACGTTTGCTTAGGAATGAGATTGGACTCTGCCCGCCGCCCTCGGCGAAAAACCTTGAATTAAATGACACACGTGACTTGATCCCGGCGTTAGCTTCCGCTCCAGGAAAACGCCATTCCCGCTTATTCCCCAATCCTTGCCTCGGGAACCCCCTATGAAAATGAACCTGCCCATCTGTCCGCTACGAATCGCCCGCGTTGGTATGTCCGTCCGAGACCTCAAGTGTCTCCTCTGGATTGCCTCCTCCAGTGTCTGGGTTCTCTCAGCTGGGAGGGCCGCCAGTGACACGGCTTCCGAGGTTGGGGATCGAGTACTGGATGGGTGGACGATACTGCCAATGACATAGGAACTCACGTGATGGATTACGCCCTAAGCGTTTCTATGTCATCTTCAACAGACTTGAAGTCTTCAGGTGCCGTCATGAACACCATTCTGTGACCATTGCCTTCGTGATTTCATCATGCAGAGTATCCGCGTTGTTTAGCGTTCGTGCTAGCCCGAGTGTTCGACGCAGTATAGATAGCAATCACACTAATAATCCAATCCAATAATCCAGATTCAGAGCCACGCTCTATACCGTCCTCTTCAGCGTCAAGTAAGCGCCACTACCTTGAACATTAACTAGTGAATAACAACTACCTCCAGTGACAGGGAAGAATTGTTCGGTCTGTTTGGCTCTCGGCTTCTAGGACATGGAACTGAGTTTTATGCTTGATCGTGATCCCCCGAACTCCCAACGACTCACAGCAACGATTCGAAATACTTGACACGCAATGTTGGCGTTCGGGATGTTATTTAATCACATATCCCACCAGTGCAATCGACTAGGAAAAAAAATGCGAAACCGAGAGCGGACTTGATGCTTGTCAGACCCAATCCTGTATTCACACGTCACTCAACATTCCGTCGCACACCCAATCCCTGACCCTACCATTGAAGGGGATGGAGAGCGCGGTCGAGGTCGAGGTCGAGGTCGCCTTGGACAAGATGGGATGTACGGTGGGAGTTATGTCCACGAGGCTTTGACAGTGGGGATGGACGTGCGATCGGTTGTGCCGTCTGTGCGGCAGATGAGGGCTATCGTGAGTGCAGCACAAGGTCATTATCTCAATAATCTGACATCCTGACTCGGGCCTTCTCTGTCCCATGCTAGAACCGAAGCAGTCGCATCAGGCTCCTGACCCAGACTACCGCAGGCCCCGATGTCCTGGTTCCAGTACCTATCTGGCCTCAGACTTGACCTAGAGCCTACACAGGTTACGACCTTGCTTTTATTATCAAAGAATGTTGGCCTACTTAATCCCACGACACGCTTCTTGATGATCACCGTTCAGATCACCGTTGGCAGAAGCAACCATGGTTCTCTGCATCATTTCCACAGTTCCCTGTCGGGATGGAGTGGCCGTATATGATGATGAGTTCCTGATATCTGCGGGAAGAAACTGACATATTGATAGGCAGGTAGTTAGCCAGGATATACTGTGATGCCACTCGTCAGTACCTCGGGCTGCGTGCGGGTGTGGCAGGAGCGCTGGAGATCGATGTGGGTCGATGTTCAAATGAGTGTCATTATTACTTGGACAAATCAAACTCAGTGTTGCTTATCGAATCCCAACCTTTGGATGGCTAGGACAGGAATCCATGCTGGCTAGTTCTGGCATGGTACCGCATGGGGACGAGGAAACGCTGGTCGGCAGAGTCCCATTATTCGGAAGTTCGGAAATAGGCTCGCTTAATTATCGCGTAGAACATTGAGACAAAATTAGCGTGGGTGTGGTGCATAATAAGGCAAAATAAGTAAGTTTGCTTTAGACTGTTGTTAAAGTATACTGATGGGCCAGGGCTCAAGGACGCCCGCCGGCGCATTTGATCCGCGGTAACGCGGTGAAATGGACGATTCCATGGTAGACATGTGGTATTGATCTCAGGATAGCTCCACTCTAGTGCCATGACAGGTTCCAGGTTTGTTAGTCTTGAAGCAAATATTCAATACATCGGGTAGAAGATATAGCTGCTAGGGGAACCCAACATCAAATCACTGGCAACCTCCCTCTCTCCGACTCTCAATTTTCATTTGTCGTTAAATCATCAAAAATCGCAGTGTCTCTTGTGGTTGCCATGTCCTCTGACTTACAAACCGCTCTCGAGCTTCTCCAGATGAATAACTATGTATCCAGTGCGGTTGCTCATATCTTCAGTCAATGATTAATCTGATGGACCAGTCCAGTTGCTGCCGTTACTGCTGTCGTATATGATTATTGTGAGCGATGCTATCAATGCGCATGCTATCCTTTTTGCTCTCAATTAACCATTGCAATCACACCACTGCAGTCCTTACCTTTTCGAGAGAAGTATGTTGTTTCGCTCTCGACATCATGTTTGTTGGCTGACAATATTAAAAGATAGACTACGTTTGGGTGAGGAAGCGATGATCAACCAAGCTCTACTAGTAGCCCCTGACGGTCCCACAGCGGCGACCCTGGACATGGGTGTCTACAATATTTGTTCTAGTGCGTATAGACTCTCAGGGGACCCTATCGAATTAACAATTTGGCAGGTCCGCTATCTCGGTCTTAGCTGGGCTATGTAGGTCTATGGTTGCTGTAATCCATATCAAATTACATGATTAACAACGAATCTGTCCTCAAGTCTTATTGGCCTTGGTATGTTCAGAGGTGAATTGGAGATTAATTGAGCTGATCAGATACGTTTACAGTTGGTAGTACCTTTGTCCCTGGCCCTCTCACAGTCAGTTTTTCTGCTTTGTACCTTGTCTGTCATTGGTGACCATATTCTCGTAGACGTATGTATCTAAATTCCAATTACAGACTATATTGATCACCGTTCCATAGGTGTAAGTGGATTGATTTATTATCCGTCACACTATCAGTATGAGATGAACGTTCCAAAGGCACTGTAATATATGTGTTAACTGAGTGGGTATTCGTAATATTTTATACCGCTGCAGATTGTGAGTTACTGTACCCCTGATTTCCTTCCCAGACCATAATTTCGATTACAGGGATTATGATCCTGCGGGTGTATGCAATGTGGAATCGATCCAAAACGATCCTTTGGGTCCTTTTGTTTATCTATGTGCTACAGATTATTGTTTCCTTTGTCTTGACAGGCATCTACTACAACCCCAATACAAATTTCTCAGGTATGTCTCGAGCTATAGTGCACGCTTCACTGTGATCACACGGGGACGGCCTCCATCTCCTGCCATCATTTTCTCAAGTCACGATCGTCCATATCATCGATTTCTCTTTCTGCAATTTCTCGCCGAGCGCAGTCGCATCCAAGGTTTACGTGTATGAAAAAATCCCGCGATTTTTTCTCGGTGCTACACTTTTGGTTCTCGCCATCATCCAAACCTTGAAGCAGTCAGTGAATATGTACAAAGCGACCAAGCAGTGGCAGCCTAATCAGTACATGCAACTACTCGTCAGAGATGGAATTCTTTATTTCCTCGTGTACGTCTCGCTTCCCCCCCTCTCGTTCCCATTCGTTACAATCACGTTCTCCCATCTATTTTACACTCGATTATTTGTCCAAAAACTTACCCTTCAGTTATCTTCTTCTGAACTGCTAGGAACGTACTTTCCAACATCACTTCTATCGTCGGATCGGGTGGTACAATAAGCAGCGCTTTGCTGCTCTTCCTGGCATTGTTCTCTTGCATAACCATATCCCCCATGATGCCTCGGTTCATCATCAGTGTGCGAGAGCTGTATGACCGTGACCTTCGTACCGGTGGCCGCTGGCAGGGGGTTGACACCGGATTCGGTGTGTTGTCACAACCCATTGCCAATCAAAACGCGGTCGTGTCTGAGATTGTGTTCGCGGATGCCCCACCGGAGCAGGATCAGGTTGTGGAAGGGGACGCAAACGAATCGGAGGCCATTCAACTCGAAACGTTGGGAGATAATATATGTCAGATTTGAACGAGGGTTTCGGGTGGAAATCGGGGATGAGCACTAGCGCTGGGGCGTCTGGCCCATTGATGAACATGTTGCACACTGTATGTATTGTCTTGAGGGAGCTTTCCTCTTTACATGCGATTCGGATCTGTGCTGCCTATACAGTGCATTTGTAGAAACGCGCACGTTGTTCGCCTTGCGAGGGCTGCCCTATTTCCTGGACGCACGGTATCGTTGGTTGAACGGCCTCTAGCCTACGCACTCGGTGGAACAATGACAGGCCCTCCGTCATGCCTATCCCTATCTGTGCAAGAAGACTCACTGGCAGTTCGGTTACAGCTGCTAAGTACGAAGAAGGTAATTATTTACCACGGTTGATGTGACCGTCACTTATTACCGTGCTCAGCGGAAAAGCGGAAGCATGTGGTCTAGTCAATGTCGATTCCATGTGCATCTCCATCGTTATCTTTCCCGTGCCACATCAACTGCACTGTCCGTTTCTAAATTCCACACGCACAGATTCTCTTCCTCAGTAGCTTCAATGGGCGTGATAGGAACAGCAAGGGTTGATTCATCAGAACGTCTGGCACGCCTTAGGGCGTTGATGCAGCAGCAGGACGTAAACGTGGGCGCGGTCGTCGTTCCCAGCGAGGACGAGCGTGCGTGTGGCTCGTTTCTCTGATGTATCGATGTTGACCAAGTCCCTTTATCCAGACTTCAGCGAATACCCCTCCGAAGCTGACAAACGGCGAGCGTTCATTTCCGGATTCAATGGCTCGGCAGGTGATCAGTCGCTTTCGATGGATCTGAGACAGGCATGAGGATTCGAGCTCATGCATTGATCCCCAGGATGTGCTGTCGTTACCCTCAGGGATGCCTTTCTCTTCACCGATGGTCGGTACTTCCTACAAGCCGAACAGCAGTTGGACGAGTGAGCAACGAATGTATCACTACAGGTTGTATTCTGAGTCAGATATCGCAGGAATTGGACTTTGATGAAGCAAGGCTTACCAGGTAACTATTTGTGACAGCCCAAGAAGACAGTGCGGGACTGACGTTTCACGAGACGTTCCTACTTGGCAGGAATTCCTCCCAAAGGTGCGTTTTTGATCCCATCATGTTTCATCGATTTGTAACACTGGCCCAGGACCTTGATCAAGGTGCAAGAATCGGGATTGATCCGAATCTGATTTTGGCTAGTATGTTGTTCAGATCGTCGTCAGTCATGAACGTGGACTCACGTGAACAAAAGCCGATGCTCAGGCGCTCACAAAGTCTCTCGGACAGTCCGAGTTGGTTCCTCTCTCCCAAAATCCAGTTGATATCGTATGGGGTTCTGAACGCCCACAGCGACCCAAAAACCCAGTCTTCGCTTTGGATGTCAAATACACAGGTTGGAATATATTGTCTCCATTGTCTTCCTTATACACTAACCTTTACCAGGGGAAACTCTACGCAGTAAACTCGACCGTGCACGGCAAGAGTTGGCCAAGAAAAACGCAGTTGCTTTGGCCGTTACTTTGCTTGACGAGGTCGCGTGGTTATTCAATCTCCGTGGAACAGACATCGACTTCAACCCCGGTAGGCATCTTACCGTCTCCATGCTGGTGAAGAATAGCCTAAAACGTAACAGTCTTTTTCGCATATGCGGTCGTAAAACAGGATTCGGCTGTGTTGTTCATCGACAAGACACAGGTCGATGATGCTGTGCTGACTCATTTTGATCAGGACGTGGAGATCAGGCCCTACGAAGCATTCCTCCCTTATCTAAAAGATCTCGTCGGGACGGGTTTGGTAAAGAAAGATAAGGTATGGTTTCAGGATAAAACGTCCCACGACCTGTCTCATCCATGATCGCTAGCCCGTATTACTCGGCGACAAGACGAGTCTTGCAGTTGTCCATGCACTCGGTGAGGTGAGTTCATTTCACGTTCTGACTCTCCAATCGACACCTACGCGTATACAAGGAGAACGTGGTCATCGTTCCGTCGCCTGTGGCAGCCATGAAAGCAATCAAAAATAGCACCGAGACTGAAGGTTTCCGGCAATGTCACATACGCGATGGCGTTGCATTGGCTCGCTACTTCGCATGGCTCGAGGAACAGCTCTGCAATGGCGTTGTCTTGAACGAGAGCCAGGGATCGGACGAGCTCGAGAAGTTTAGATCGTGCGTACCGAGCTTTCACTTCAGACGGCCCTTGTCTAATCTTTGGCAGTGAGCTTGACTTGTTCCGTGGTCCGTCTTTCACCACCATTTCTTCCACTGGCCCGAACGCAGGTTTGTCTTCACAAACATTGCGCAGTGTGATCTTGATACGATAACGTACTCCAGCTATCATTCATTATTCGCCTGATCCCGACAACTGTGCGACTATCGAGAAGGACCAGGTACCGATGTTGCAGAATTGTCGTGTTTCGCTATTAACATTACTGTGAACAAGATCTATCTGTGCGACTCTGGAGGTATGGACAACCAAAAGGACACGTAAAACATGTCTCATCGCTCGCCTTCCGACTTTGCCAGGTCAGTATCTTGATGGTACAACCGATGTCACCCGCACATGGGCAAGTGCTGCGATTGTAAAACCAAAGACCGATCACAGAGGAATTGTTACAGCACTTTGGAACGCCGTCTGAAGAGGAGAAACGTGCATTCACCCGTGTTCTTCAAGGTCACATTGCTATCGATTCCGCTGTTTTTCCCACCGGGACGACCGGTAGGTCGTTGGTTCGTCCCCTGTCAGCTAGTTGTTGACTGTTAGTTCTACAGGATACATAATGTGTGTGGATGTGTGTTTTTTCCAACTTGGAACGCTGACGATGCGGTAGAGATTCGTGGGCAAGAAGGGCTTTGTGGCAAGACGGTCTGGGTGAGCTATCGTTGATTTCATTGAGTGATATCGTGGCACATCTAACTGTGAGTCTCCAGATTACAGGTCTGCTAATCCTTGTGCATGGCATACATTGGTCTCACAACACGGACCGAATACAGGCATGGCACCGGCCATGGTGTCGGCCACTTTTTGAACGTCCACGAAGGTATCTGCAGATTTCCTGGAAGATACACGACAACGAAACTCACTACTTGCTTGAAAGGTCCTCAGGGCATCGGCATACGCATCGGTAAGGAACACATGGCACCTCCCACCAATTCGTGGACTGACCACGAAACTAGCATACAATAGTACGGCGTTGAAGCCGGGGATGACAGTATCGAATGGTAACGCAAAAGCCTATGTCGTGATCGCATGTTATTCAGAACCATCACTTGCACCTTCCAACAGAGCCGGGATACTATGCCGACGGTAAGTGGGGCATACGCATCGAAAGCGTGGTCGTCGTTCGCGAAGTGAAGACCCCCAACAACTTTGGGAAGAACGGATACCTTGGCTTTGAATGCGTCACGATGGTCGGTTTCAGATTCGATTGCGCTAGCGTTCGGAATGCTGATAGACGTTGGTACGATAGTGTCCTATTCAGACCAGCTTGATTGATTTGACGATCCTGACTGCCGAGGAGAAGAAGTGGCTGAATGACTATCATGCCGAGGTCGCGTTCAAGGTGGCGCCGTTGCTCGAAGGAAAGGACGCGCGTGCGCTGGCGTGGCTCAAGAGGCAGTGTCAGGCTATCTGAAGTCGTCGGATCATGTACGATTGGCCGTGTGGGCGAGCGAAGCAGCACGGATATGTGTCGATATAGATAGTACAGGAATTGCAGTCAAGGTATGACCGACCATTTCGTTCTACTATGACCCTCCGGATATAAGACGGCACCGCCACGAGTCTGGGCATGGGAATCGGGGTGTTTTTTTGTTCGTTTTTCGGCACGAAGACGTCCAGGAACGCATCCCTGAACCTTCCTTGACCCATCGCAATGACCGACGTCCAGTGGCATGTTTTTCACTTGATTCTTTCACTCACCCGTATGTTTCATTAAATTCCGTGGTTGGTTAGAGTTCTGATTCTTGAAAGGTGTGTTTGAACACGAGCGTTCAGTGACCTATCGGATAAAGACGTTCATTGACGAAAGGGACGCCTTACTTAGATCGTTTCCTCATAGTATGTTTTTTTTTTCAGGGGGTACCCCTTCGAAAGGGTTGGTGAATACGGCGCTTTGTGTCCTCAGTCTCTATCGGTACCCGTCGATCGACTTTCAGAATATCTGCCATCGGTGCTCGTTCGCGCTGATTTACATCGTGCCCATTGGCAGTAGTCTGAAGAAACACCTTCCAGATCGTTCCGAGTCGCCATGGATGGGTACACGTTCCGTTGGTGCGTAACCCTGCAACTACGAGGTGCTCATCGGTACCATAGGGTTCAAACCATCGCACTGTACGCGGCGCGATCCACTGACGACAGGCAACAACGACGTCTGCGTCACTCGGCTCCGCTTCGCACGACACACCACAAGTATATGCATGCATGCCAGTGACGCGCGGGTCGTCGGCAACTTGCAAGATTTGACCCCACAAGTCTACAGATCCCCGTCTGTCGTCGTAAGCCTCGTTTACTTACCCCCTCCCTCCCTCATCCAGAAAAAGCTGAAACATCATGTCAGAAGCCTCCAGACGGCATATCGGCTAAATGTAACGCGTGAAAAAAAAAAATACACGCTCGAGGTTGTATGTGGGTCACTGCCCCTGTACGTCTTAACAGCCACGGACATCGCGTTCGTTTACGCACATCTTATGGGTGCACAGTACCCTCAGCCGGATCTCCCCACTTCATGTGAGTCCCTGGTGTTCCAGGCCGACCCTCACTCCCACCGCCCAAGTTCTAATTGTGGGGATACATCGTGCTCTGTGCTCTGTTGTTACAATCACATCGGTTCCCAGCGTTCCCGTCTACCCTGTCACGAAAAGCACATTGTGATCCGAAAGCAGGTGCCCCACTTTCCAACGGGTCGAGACCAACTGACCACTCCCCTACGCCATGGCATGAAATAAGACATGTGACTTATTACTCCTACAAGTAACGTACATGGCCTATCACCTTACGATACTAACGATACAAACCAGGATGCCAGATCCACAAAAATGACTAAACGTGAAGTGCTGGGGTATATCTTTAAAGAATGCTGAATGATGCTGCGAGGCGCAGAGGCGCGCAAAGCTACGATGGCCCCACACATAAATATTACAAAAAATGAAACGAAACGTATACACGTGCTTGCCAAGCTCGGAACCTGGGGGGAACCGATTGTCCAGAAAGGAAAAAAGTGTGGGCGACGGTGACCATCGTGACGGATGATGCTCAAGGAGGACATGGGCCCAACTCATGCGCTCACACTCATTCGTCGTCTGATGTAGGTGAGGCCGGGCCGTTAGTGAGGTATCCGGTTATGATACTGTCTTCTTTACAGTAA
>JBBPRX010000585.1:0-13627 GCA_038093195.1 Boletus fagicola | reverse complement strand
ATCAGATATCATGGAGTGCATGGCCAACTCAGATAATGTCATCCGGGCAGGTCTCACTCCGAAACCGAAGGACATCCCTAATCTCCTCGCTGGTATGACATACAAGGCTGCTCCTTGGTCCAACCATATGGTCCAACCATCCACAAGTTTAAATTCAGCCACCGTGACTTACGATCCCCCTGTCCAAGATTTCACAGTCCTTGCGTTAAACTTAGTTCAAGGAGGTTCGGAGTCCCAAAGTGCAATTAATGGGCCATCGATTATCATCGCTACTGAGGGGGCTGGCTTCATCAAATGGGACAAGGACAGGAAATCTTTGGCGCTAAAACCAGGGAATGTTGTTTTTGTAGGGGCCAACGTCCCTGTTTCTTTCAGCGCCCCCGAAAAGTTAACGGTGTTTAGAGCGTACGTCGACTGAGTAGATTATGCAGGGATCTGAAGAAAGATAGATGTTATGCAAGTTTTCGCTGTTAGAATGTTACGTAGCGAATTTTGTGAAGGATTGATCAAGAAGCAACGTTCATGCCCGGAATGAAAGGACCACTAGGTAAATATCGCAAACAACCGCGAACCCTTGTAAGTATGTATGTCTATTCAACCTGTGAGAAACGAAGAACGACCATTAGATAAAGGTTCAAGTAAATCAAGTACGACATCATCATAATTCTCCCGCAACTCGCTTCTCAATGATACTGGCGATACTGGGACCGTAGACCGGTATTCTGTCGCCTTGAAATCCCTCCGGATACTGCACCCAAGGTGTGTTCTCCGAGAAATAGCTAGGGGAGGTCCCTTAGTGGTGTCTGATGTGCCGAACAGAACACACTCACGTATCATTCCAAATGCCGAAATACCTCATCCCTAACGAGCGTGTTGTCCATTCGTAATCATGAGCAAAACCTCCTGGGTAAATCATCTCAATTACAGCAGACACGTTGGTGCGTGGCATCAAAATGAGGTGCGATAAACCATTGCCATGTACTCCAAGTAAAATCTATGCATCCGTGTCAGCTGCAAGGTTGTGGTGTTGGGGGGAGCGGGGGAGAACTCACCGTTGTGCGCGCCGCAAGTCGAACCTGTTCGTCTTTTGTCATTTCCTCGGTCCTCACCACGTTCAGCTCCCACTGTTTACCTGGGATGCCACCTGTATGCACCATGCTCGTTATTTCTGCATTCTTCCTCTGTACAAGGGCCTCCATATTCTCGACCAGTGCCTCGTGGTCTTCAGGGATCAAGCGACGCCGGGTGTATTGACGAGAGATGTAGGTAATGACAATTTTTTCGGTTTCTTCAAAGTCGGGCGGTGGTGAGGTTAGTGACGTGTGGTCGAGCGCGTAATTCCCGAAAGAACCATCCTCGCCATCTATTGTCACACCTGCGAAACGCCAAACAGCATATTTGATCGGCCTCCACCACGAACCATGTGCATCCAACTTTGAGCGAGCAATCAGAGCGTCGACCGATTCGCTAGCGGTACGGTGAGTCTGCGAGCCGCACAGTTTGCCTCTGAAAGCTGCCGACCGATCCGCGAGCAAAAGGTAAGGAAAGTGCCAAGCACGATGAAGATCCGAATCGGTGCTAGCAGACGTGGCAACCACGCGATCGTTCCAGTCGACGTCGACTTCTACCGTTAAAGATGGGAAAGCAGCCCGCAGGAAGTAGCCGTTGAGTCCTGGGTTGTCTCGCCACCCTACGTTTGACGAGTGGGGAAAAATAGCACGATGAATCGGGGGAGGGGGTGCAGGATGCACTGAGCCTGTCCAGAATGACCAAGCTCCAAGTAGAAGCTCGGCGCAGAAGTGATAGTAGTGTGCTAGAACTAGCTCATGATTAGTTCAGACAAAAGCCAGTCTAGGTGCGAACGCACACTGTGATGGATCATTGAACAGAAGCTGGTGATCAAATAGACATTTAGCGAATTACATCTATTATCTGCGGTTACAACTAACCGTATTGCCCTCGACCGACCAAACCCTACGTGCGGAAGGATGGCTTCCCCACAGCTGAAGTGCTTCCTCAGGACTTACGGTATGCATGTCCCATGGGGTAGGTTCACGGAGTACCATACTCTCTTTGGTGTTTTCTGCGGGGAGACCGGTCGAAGTCATGTACCTGGTATCGGGGAACGAAGATGGAGAAGAAGTCAGGATCAGAAGGGTGCCATTTTCCATGTAGATGTCGCGGAACAATGTCCATCCAGGAACGTGTTCTACAATGGTGGTTTCTGGTAGCGACGACAGCCTCGAAAAATCCGTGTTTTGTAGTGTAGTACTTTGGTCCCCCAATTCGCTACTCGATTCTGGTGGGATAGCAACAAGTAATTCACCGATTTCTTGGTCGTTGTGTGGTGGGTATTCATGAACGGGAGGTTCATCATTGGCTTGACCGTGGAACCTAGCAGTTTTCACGATGGATTGCGAGGTCAGAGGTGCCAAAGATGTGAAGAAGTGCATCGAGAAGGCACCAATGAGGATGAGGACCGCATCGCGCCGCGAGAGTGCACGAATGAGTGGGGGCATGGGGGCTCGAGGGCGTCCGAGGAAAATATTCACAGACGACGAATTATGACAACACGGCGCCTACAGGCAAGTTTCATATCGCTGGCCCGGGAAGACTCTAGATAGCTTTATCTCCGAAAATAACTGCTGATACATTTCGGGTATATGGTCCTGAGAATCACCGCACCTGAATGCACGAGACAATCTAAAGTGCTTGTGCTCATTCTTTGAAGACAAAATTATGGGATGGGATGATCTTGAAGTTAGAAAGGACGAGCACGCAGACGCGTCAAGTTCGACGCGCTGCTACTAGTACCGACGCTGTCAAATGTTACTGGCACGTCACGAAACTTACGAGGTTGGTGGGATTATGTAATCGTGTATCAGTTCTACCATGCTCACCCTGGTCAGCGTATGTCTGGCACTGTCCGGCCTCGTCTACGCTGCTGTCGTCAACGACGTTCGACCCCTGGTAGTATGGCATGGTCTTGGTGATACATATGCATCGCCCGGTATGGCCCAGTTTGAAAGCGAAGTGAAGAAGATGCATCCTGGGATCTTCGTCCACTCTATATACATCGACCAGGACGCGAAAGCAGATCAACGTGCCGGATTCGTGAGTGATGTAGTATTCACTAAAGAAAACTTGCTTACTGAGGGACCCTCCAGTATGGCAATGTCGATCAGCAGCTTGCCCTTGTCGCTGAGCAGCTTACCTCGATTCCAGAGCTTGGCAGAGGGTTTGATGCCATCGGTTTCTCTCAAGGCGGCCAGTTCCTGCGCGCATATGTGGAGCGAAATAACACACCCCCTGTGCACAATCTCATCACCTTCGGATCACAACACATGGGCATCTCTGACCTGCCGTCGTGCAACCCCTTTGATTTGCTGTGTCAGGTCGCTCGCCGTGCCGCAAAGGCTGGGGTATACAGCAAATGGGCACAGGAGAATCTGGTACAGGTTGGACGAAATCAATACTTCATCCTATCCCTCATATGAAACTCAGTCATGAACCCGACAGGCGCAATACTTCAGGGATCCAGCACAATTGTCGTTGTATATGTCGTCAGGCGGCTTCCTCGCTGATATCAACAACGAGGTTCTGCCTCCGTCTGCGAGAAAGCAAGCATATGTCGAAAATCTTACTTCACTACAACACCTTATCCTCGTCCTTTTTACGGAAGATGAGACCGTGGTCCCTAAGGAGAGTGCATGGTTTGGATCCGAAGCTCCGCCAGAGCAGAATATGCACTACATGTCCAATCATTTTCCAGAACAGGAGCACCTTGGACCACACATTCAGGAGAAGACTATCGTGCCCATGAAGCTCCACCCGTTGTACACAGAGGATTGGATTGGCCTGCGGACCCTCGACGAACGAGGTGCCGTAGTTTTGGTTACTTGCTCGGGGGGGCACATGCAGTTGACGGGATGCTGGGAGGATCTGGCGGAGAAATGGATCGGGGGCCATATGAGAACTTAGCCTGGGACTACTAGTCATGCGTCACACTGTCACTTGTCACACTCTAAGTGAAAGTTGGAAAGTTGCTCTCACACACGATCGTTCCCGTATCACCTTTTCATTGTCTGGATAACATGTCGGGCGCAGCAGCATCAGCGGGAGCTTCCCGACTCTCTACATTCATGAACCACCCAGCCGGTTCGTGTTTTTGAGATCTCCTTTGAAACAGTGTTGACTTCCGGCTCGGGACTCATCAAAATTATGTGGGCACCCCGCTTGTGCAAACAGGTCCCAAGACCGTGTTCTTTTGGGCCCCGATGATGAAGTGGTGTTTGGTTGCTGCAGGTCTGAAAGACTTGAACCGGCCAGCGGACAAGCTGAGTGTCTCCCAAAACGTCGGTGAGTCTACGAATGACTGGTGCTGCAATGTACGTGCTCATTTGCATCCCATTAGCTTTGGCGGCAACGGGAATGATCTGGGTGCGGTATTCATTCGTCATCATACCAGTCAACTACAGTCTCGCCGCAGTAAGTTACGCTTGACACACTTTGGTTCTTGTGACCAACATTCCAAGGTCAACTTTTTCGTCGGCGCGACCGGTCTCAGCCAACTAGCCCGCATTGCTCAGTAAGGAATCCGTCTGACACCACACGAATGTATTTTCACCCTTTTCAAAGCCATCGCTACACGGACCCCCAAGCTGTAGAAGGAACAAAAGCTTAGAAGAAACCAGGATATTACACTCGATACTTGTACATTCTTTCCTTCGAAAATCCCGGTCATCATTGTCGTAATGCTAAGCAACACACGGAAGTTATCTATGTGACGACCGATCGCCGTTCCGTTCAGTAGAACGATCTCTCTCCCCACTCTGCAGATCACTTCTGGTGAATATACTTTTAGCTGCGTCCCACCATCCGCCTTCCATCAAAACACGATTTGCCGCTGCCACGATGTCGGACATGATTTGCTGGGCGTCGCTGTCCCGAGCTTGAGCCGGGTTGTCCTCGCGATACTCGAAGGATTCCCATGGCTTCGTGCGACGCTTCGAGGTATGAGGCGTTGTTGCTGAGAAACGTGCACCGGCACCCTCGCGACCACCGCCATTCAATGCACTGAGAAGAACGGCGCCTAAGCTCGACACGAGATCTCTCCCTCCATCATTTACATCGCGGTTCCCCATGTACCAGCCTGCACCTGCCGCAAGAACAGCGAGTACCATTCCCCATTTGATGAACCAGAACGTGGTTCTGAATATCCAGCTTGTTGTTCTGTACAAGCTGACCAGTGCGAGATACGCCGCCAGGAAGCTGATGAGGGGTGGTATGATGGTTTGTGCGTCCCACTCCCAAGGTTTGGATGCGAGGAGGGAAGAGACGAGTGATATAAATGCGGTGAGGAGGGCCAGGGAGTGTGAGAGAAACGACGCGAGAAACGAGCAAAGCTCCGGTGGGAGATGTTCGCCCAAGTAGTCGAGAAGGGGGTCCAGGACAGCTGGCAGTGGTATGTCCGACATGGCTGGTTGAGTGCCACGACAGCGGCCAGCGTGACAGCCCAAATATCCCCGGTCACAGCAACAGGGTGACGGATATTAATTCCTTGTCACGGATTCACTCAATTGGACTTACCTTATATGGTAGGTCCTTTCCACAGCTCTCATTCTGGCGACGAATTTTTATTTTTCTCCTCGCGCTGCGCGCGAATTAATTTAATTAATGTCTTACGCACCCCTACAGGTTTAGTGAGATTGCCATTCATGGTTTCACTGTCTTGGGGAGGGTTACCAAATTTCCACCCCCGGCAGTCTGTTCCCGCGAGCCAAGTAGCCAATCGGAATATTCCGGCATAGCGTGGAATAGCGGCGCCAGCGCCTCGGCACAGGAACATTTGAATTTCCGTCACGCTTCAAACTCCGCGGAAGAGGACAAATACTAGCAAACTGGACCGTCTATAAGTTAGAGCGGTAAGTTCGATCACTCTCCTTTCTCAAGAACCACTACTCTCTTACCGTCTGTCTCTCTGCTCCGTAAAGTCCCCCTCCCCTCTTGCTATCAGACATGGCCATGAAACGCAAGCTTGACTTGGACTCTTCTGAGGATTTTCCCCAGGTTCGCCTATCTCCAAACCTCCTGTACTCGCAAATATTTACCATCTGCCAGACCGTCAAACAGCTGAAATTGGTTCCGTTCCCCGGCTACGAGCCCGACCATGACGTCGCTATGTCTGATTCTTCCTCTTCTGACTCGGAGCAATTTTTCCCTGAGAACCACCACACCCGTCTCGTATCCACCGCTAGCACATCAAGCAGTTCATTTGGCTTGTCTGAAGCGGTTGATTACAACTCTCGTGAGTGCTTGCGCTCCTCTCCTGGTCCTTGCTTGATGGGCATATTCTTCGTGATATCAGCTCTTTACCCCAGATACAGTGCGCATCAGCCCACTCTCGACCCTTCCGAGTCTCCCAAGGTCGTTGGCCTGATGCAACCCATCAGCACTCTTTCGCACCACGGGTAAGTGAACTAAGCGGCTTCATCACCGTAGTGATTTGACAGCATTCTGCCTTGTTCATCCATGCTTTGATTTTGTCAGCTCTCAGTGCTCTCAAATTCCCAAGCTTCGTGTCGCATGTTCCCCCGGTGTCGACGGCTCAAGAACGATGTGGAGCTTCTGCGAACAATGCGGTGCGATATCCATGGTCGATACCGACTAGGTTGCAAGAAATTCCGCTCACCCGGCTTTCGCCACCTTTTTTCTTATCTTTCTTTATTTTGCTGATCGTGTCACTCATGGTCCCCTCTTGGACATTCTGCACCCGAAAACTCGAAAGCGCCTGTCGATGCAACTCTCCGACTTCTTCCCCTACCATACATCACTCCGATCTTTCCCTCTGTCTCCCATCAGCATCCCGGCACTTTTCGACTCGACGCGCCATACAATGCTCGCCAATGTCAATTCCGCCTCTGCTCTCCCTATCTACTGCTACTGCGCTGCTACACCAGGTCGTCTACCTCTGACATGCTGTCTTGTACATACCTGCTTTGATGTAAAACATGAATGCTTGAGCGATCGTGCTTTCTGATTCCCAGTTGGAGTGATGTGCCTAAGTGATAGTGAGGTTCAAACGTGTGACATTTCACAGCCACATGAAGACCAACATCCGCCTCAAACCCCCTCATGACCCAGACGACGCTGCTTCAATACGAAGCACCTTGTAAGTTAACCTACGATCGCATGTTCACAGCAGTCTGACACCAGCGAGGGCCCGTCCATGCCATTGACTGGTGCAAGTCCACAGCGCCGGGCCACCAGTCTCGCCCTCGTTCCGCATTTCGTCTCGGCATCGCCTCCTTCACAGAGGATTACCGCAATCGGATCGCAATCGTCGGGCTTCAGGACGAGCGAGTGCTTGTGGAGGACGACTACACCGACTACCCTGACTTTGTTACCCTCGTCGAGGCAAATCACGGATACCCCGCTACGAACTTGCAGTGGCAACCCGCCAGCGCAGGAGGTTTCCCATGGTCAGGAAAGGCGCCATCTGCCGAGCTACTCGCCACCACTGGCGATGCATTGAGAGTTTGGGAATACTTTGGAGACGCACCGCCTGCGTCGTCCGCATATGTAGGGAGACAGTCCAGTGGCGGTGGGCATCGTTTGACTCTGAAAACCGCCTTATCTGGGGTAGGCCTGTGTTTTCCAAGTTCAAAATGTGTACTGATCCCTCTGTAGCAATCAAAGGTACAAAGCCAGAATACCGGTGCGCCTTTGACAAGCTTCTCCTGGAATGAAAAGGCACCTAGTCTCGTCGTGACATCCTCTATTGATACGACGTGTACGGTCTGGAATATCGACACTGCAACGGCCATCACGCAGCTTATCGCACACGACCGGGAAGTCTACGACGTTGCCTGGCTTCCGGGATCCACGGATATATTCGTCTCCGTTGGCGCTGACGGGAGTCTTCGTGCTTTCGACTTGCGGAGTCTGGAGCACTCTACCATCCTTTATGAGACACCTACGCCGAAGGGTGCTCCCCCTCCGACACAATCCACTCGCCTCCCAACATCCCCATTGCTGCGCATTGCATTTAATCCTGCTGACTCAAATTACATGTCTACTTTCCACATGGATGGGTCAGACGTGCAAATCTTGGATATGCGAAGTCCAGGGCAGCCTGTTTTTGAGTTGAGGGGACACCGCAGCCAAGTGAATTCGATGGGGTGGAGTACCACGGAGCGACCCCTACTTGCCACTGCAAGTAAATGTACCCTAATTTCGAACGCTGAAACAATCCAACTGACACACATATTATAGGCGATGATTGCCAGGTGTTGCTATGGGACCTTGCAGGCTACACGCAGACAGCAACTTCACCTCGTACGGCAAATTCACGGCTGAACTCCCCTCGACCAGATGTAAAGAAGAGAATTATCACTGACCCAGTCATGGCATATTCTGCGAGTAGTGAGGTGACGAACCTTGCGTGGTCGCCGCAAATTCCTGGTATGACGATGAACACTGGTCACTCGACTGCCCCCGGCGAATGGCTTGCAATTGCCAGTGGCAAGTCGATCAAGGCATTGAAGGTGTGATAAAAGGAACGGGGCGCGATGAATTGTTCAACCCCAAGTTTGCGTTTACATCAACTACATAGCTACTGGTCGTGCATGTACAGTGTGTAGGTGCTACATTTACTGGCTCGGCAGTTGATATCGGGTAGCAATGTAACGCGGACGGTTTTCTTGTTCCAGACTTGTTCCAGACTTTCAACTTTCCCATCAGATTGGCACGATAACAGTATCGTAGCATACCCAGCGCGTTCTTGCTACCCGTGCGACCTTCTTGGGACGTTACAATGAAAAGCAAGCGATAAGGCTTGGAACATGTGACCTAGTCAGAAGTACTCAACGGAATGACACTGGAAATTGTCTACAAGACGAACCCGGTGGATTGATAGTGAGTTCCAATTTTGTGGTTACCGAACATCTGCATCAGTCCACGCTATCACGGCGACAACCGGCTCTGGTGGCGAGACACGCGCTGGCACGCCCGAGTTCCGAGCTCAAATACAATGCCGGGTCATGCGGTCTCGTTGCGGCTTTATTTTCGGTTCCCATTCCCTCTCTTTCGCTGAGCAGAACAATGACCGACACTCATTCAGCTGCGGATGATGGCCACCAGGCGCGTCAGAGGAATCTCTCGACATCAAGCTCATCAAATGTCAGAGAAAAGGTAGACGTCGAACGCGCCCGGGCCGGTGTAGTCGGTGAAAATGATAAGGAAGAGCGAGCCCAGGAAAGAGGATTCGATAAGAAACTGCGGGTCGTCTTTCTTATTGGCTTAGCTGCGTTAATTCTTGGTTGGTGGATTTCTTCCACGGTATTGAAAGCGACGCGCGGTAGATGGCAAGTGTGCCGTTCCCAAGCTTGCTCCGTGCGTGCTCACAAGTCCTGCAGGGTTGTACAGACAATCTTCGCTTGGTTCTTTTTAACGTAAGTGTAAACCTTTATCCCACGTTTCAAGGGCCTATCGAGCTTCACTTCCAGCGTTATCGCGTTTCGGTTTATCCCAAACTCAGTGGTCACACGTCCAGTAGCCGCTGCATGGGTCCCTTTTGTCCAGGAGCCTTGGTACCGTCTACCTCGCTATTTGAGATTGACCATCGGTTGGCTGTGCCTCCTCGCAATTGTTTTCGGATCCGCTTTTGGTCTACCGCTCGCTGCAGTGCGCAGAATTATCCAATGAATCTTTTTAATATTGATCTACGATACAGGGTGATGACTATGGCCATAGAGCGATCTCCGTGCTGGGTTTGTGCGTTTTCCAGTGCGGCTTTTACCTCTCCTCCACCAACCGCTCTGCCATATGCTGGTATGCGCTGCGGTTTTGACCTATCCAGTTATCTGATAGCGTAAAGGCCCACTGTCATTGTCGGGCTGTTCAGTCAGCAGGCTATTGCTCTTTTCGTGCTCAAGACGAAAGCCGGCTACTCACTGTTCCACTACGTTGCGAATCTGGCGTATGACTTCCTAACGCAGGCTTACGTTGGTGCACAATTCTTCTTCGATGCGCCAACCATTGCAAAAAACTGGTTCTTCGTCAATACTGTTAGTTGATAATACCTGCATACCTTTTTGCATCGCTAATGGATCACAGCTTGCAGCCATTATATTCTTCATTGCAACTGTGCAGATGTTTTATTATGCGGGTCCTTTTGGTTCTCTATCGATCCTGGTGCTGATTTACGTGTACAGCTCGGAGTGATGCAATGGATTATCAAAGGATTGTAAGTGAGATCTTCTGTGCCACCAGATTTAGTCACATAGTCAAACAAGCGCGTGGTTCTTCTTCAAATTGATGAATGTCTCCGGTGCCGAGGCTGTCGTCGCCTCTGCCTCGCCATGGGTTGGCCAAGGAGAGTCAGCTTGTTTGGTCAAGCCATATATAAACGTTATGACACGATCTGAAATTCACCTTGTCATGACATCCGGTGAGTGCAAGTAGCTCGCCGTGGAGGTTGTCATTGACAAAGGCTACTTAGGATTTTCAACCATCTCCGGTGCGGTCCTCAGTGCATACATTTCACTCGGCGTTCCTCCCCAGAATCTTGTGACATCTTCCGTCATGAGTATCCCTGCATCCATAGCTATCAGCAAAATACGTGTCCCGGAAGTGGATGTACCCGCAACCCGCGAACGTATTGTCATCGATCGCGGAGAAGAGAAACCCGAGGATGTTCCTGTGAACGCACTCCACGCATTTTCCAAGGGTGGCCTGTTCGGACTCAACGTCGCCGGGCAAATTTTGTGGGATTCTTCTTCAAAAGTGCATTCCCGTGCTGATGTGGTGCTATGCAGGACAAATGTGCTTATCATTCTGTCCCTTGTCGCAACTATCAATGGCATATTGACTTGGGTTGGCCGCGGATTCGGAATTCACCAACTTACTCTACAACTTATTTTGGGATATATCGGATACCCTATCGTGTTCTTCCTCGGTCCGTAACGTGTCCAGACTCATCTGTGGCTAACCTTTTCATGAATTTCCTAAACTAATCAGGGGTACCGTCTGCGGAGATCCTACGTGTATCTCAGCTGCTTGCCACGAAGCTGATTGAAAACGAGTTCGCAGGTTATCTCGGTGCGTAATTGGTTAATTTCCGGGGTCATATACTTGATGAACTCGGTCCAGAACTTCAAGCTATCCAGGCTAGCTCCGATCCTCTCTCCCTGCGCGCATACACGATTGCTTCGTACTCGCTTTGTGGTTTTGCAAACCTGGGTTCACTGGGTATCCAGATTGGTGTGCTCAGCGCCATCGCACCGTCGCAGGCAAAAACCATTGCGACGTTCGCTGCCTCAGCTATGTTTTGCGGATTTATTTCGTGAGCCTTTTTGCTTTTCTAAACACGTTCCAGCCTCACATGCGCGCCCTCCAGGACTCTGCAAACTGCTGGCATCGCGTATGTGTCGATCTTGAGTGGTTGTTATAATGCTGATTGATCTTCACAGGGGAATGTTGATCTAATATACCATCATCTCATTCGACGGTAACCCGATCGTGTTTTATTCCTAATTGGTCGAACTCTGTGTTTTCCAACATGTAAATCCAATAAGAAGGCGTTCAAATGTATGCCACTTGCCGTATCCGCAATGTTCTCTTCTGTCTCTAAGCGGAGTGCACGTATCTGATCTCGTTCCGCGCCTATATGTGTGGAGCAAGTTTCTTGCAGGTCTCAGCTGTATTCTGAAGTTGCTCGGAAGCCAGATTTAAGCAAGTTGGGGAAATGAAGTTCTACAGGTGACCTGTGGCTTATCTCAAATGGCGACCACAGCATGTGCTAGTCTGGTGACCAGTGAGTATAGGTACGGAACAGTCCACCCATGTCGAGCCACTGGGAATAGACTCATTGTCAGCCGCAATCCTGCCTCCCTTGGCCGACCGGAAGGACTGGTCGCTGTCAGCCGCCAGCGTATTTATGACATTTCGGGCGTGCTTTCTATCGCAGCAATGGCGCCTACACCTTCACCCATCCTTGTCCATTCATCGCATCCTCCTTCTGCCAGACACCTTCACCGCTTCCGTCGTCAGACGCTGCCTTTCTCCCATGATCCACCAGGGCAATCAGTTCCACGCACTAAACAATCCAAACCACGCATTCTGGACGCCGCGTTACAACCGTCAGTAGTTCTCGAAGGCCCACCACCACCTCCCATTACTCCTACGCCATCCGAGTCAGTCGTGCTTGCCCCCGAACCCTCAGCGATCCCAGTCAAGGATAGTCAATCTCAAGGGCCAAATCCACCAAGAGATATGCCAGGAAATATAGTAGCGGCGGTCGTCGTCGTCGTCCTCATCTTGGGTGGGCTCATCGGCCTGATCGTTGGAGGGGAAATGCTGCGAAGGCGAGCAAGGACCACAGGGGAAAAAATCTCCCCTCCGCCCTCGAGGTGTTTTGGGCGCCGAAAGTCCAAGCCCACCAAGAACGCGACGGGGTCGCCACAGCAGCGTATCAAAACGAGCCGTGAAAGGTTTCCATACAACGAGAAAACGTTGAGCCCGCTCACTCGGCCACCACCTGTTCTCAATAGGGAGCGTCAACAAAGGCTTTCTGATGTGTGGCCGATCCGCAGCTTGTCCAGGGCTCTGTGTAATCACCGATCGCGCCTAGAACAGGTTGAACGTAGTGTCGAACGTTCTCCACCGGTAGCAAGTCCGCAGACGACCTGGTCCGACTTCTCCCCCGTTTCGCTCTACGTGGCACCACCTCGCACTATCTTGTCTTGCATACCGGAAGAACTTGAGGACTGTCAAAGCCAAACGGACATTGCAGTCATCCTGGGCGTCACATTCCAACGATCGCCCGAGCCTGACTCTGTGGTATTAACCCATCAGACGAAAGAACCCAACTCGTCGCATACCATGCTCCCGGAGGACTTCACTGGACTGGAATCATCGGTGACAACAGAGCGACGTGCCTCGCAGGATTGTCAGACCACACACAAGGCGGGGACGAGGAATGAGGACGCCAAGTCATTGGGAAGCTCGGCTCCGGATATGACTTCAGACGAGGGCGAATCAAGTAGATCATCGATAGCATCGCTAGAGAGCCTTGAAGGCGGGAATGATAGGGAGAGTCTCAGGGAAGAGGTATTTGAACTAAGACGGGCACAAACGAGGAGCATGCAGATGAACAAGGGAGTGTTACTCTCTCTCAGCTTGAAGGCTCTGGATGACAGCCAAAACCTTGGGCCAACACATGGGGAACTCGAGTGTGGTCCTTCACGATTATCTTCCGCACCGGACGCAGAAGGTGGCAAGGACTGTGTTGAGCGGGAAATGAGTCTGGCGATGCTTGGTGGAAGCTTCAGTGCGGTTAGCCTGGACGAGTTCCCTTCACCACCTTCGATACTTCCAATGATTCCGAGTCTTGTTTCCGGTTTCTAGTGTAAATGGTGCAATTGTATTCTGTATCATGACGATGGCTATTGCAAGCACATTATTCTATTTGGATGTGGCCAGCTGCGGAGGGAAATCGGAGGAGCACTCGTAAAAGGGGATCCCGGAAACTCGTTTGGGGGAGAGATTTGGGTGGTGGCGTCTTGCGGCCGTCGATCTGGGGATGGCTGTCAGCCTGGGCCCAGAGCGGTGCCACGGAACTCGGAGC
>JBBPRX010000584.1:0-13634 GCA_038093195.1 Boletus fagicola | reverse complement strand
GAATGTTGGAGATGTCACTGGATTCCTGCCCTAGCCATCCCAACGTTTGGATTCGATAAGCAACACTAACTCCACCTAGAGAGTTAACTTGGCTCTCCGCCTCCAATGTGCCTGCCCACTAGCATGACTGTGAGTTCACCTTCCAGCATCTGCTCAGGGCCATGCACAAGCACAACGATGGGGATGGGTATACCATTTCCTCATTTCCATTCCTTCAGCTGTACTGATGGCCATCGTCCAGGGGTTTCCTCATCCCCAATCCGTCTGCAGCAGAGCTCAGAAGCCACAACCCCATTACCTCTCATCTACACTCATGTCCGGACGTTATGGGGGATTATCGAGAGTCACTATCACAACATGGCCCCATCGCACAGGACTAAAGCATGGGCACGTTTACTTGGTGATTGCGCTGGCTGCTATCTCGTTGCTCATGGCTATACACTATCGGACATTGACATCATCATCAAGGCTCAAGGTGAAGCTGCATCCAATACAGAGTTCACTTTACACCTTGCCGGGTTGGGCATGGCATTGACGGAGGCAAGCTACTTGTGGGATCTGATCAGTGCATAACCAGAACTATGTTGTATGTAAATAATATAATATTTCAAATGTTGGTTTAGCTTTGTAATGTCTTCTTAAAGAGTGTTTGCTTACTCCATTACAGCAAAGGATAACCCATCCGGAGTATATGCTACAACCATGCTGCAACCACACACTGACCTGAAAACATTCTGGTAAGTCTTCCCACCATCTCCACTTCCCCCCGCTATCATTTTGGTAGACGCATCAAGTTGGGACTAATTCCTAACCAGGTCCAGAGAGTGAAAACTCGGTGAAAGATGGGTGAGCTGGCCACTGCCTTCAACCCTTGTACCACCCTCGCGCAACCATCCCTTCACCTTCATCTGCGTAAGTACAAGCAAATCCCGTGTTACCCGCAATCCACTAATAAAAATTTGGGATCTTCTTGCAAAGTTCATTCTATGTCAGACCTTGAAAGCCTGTGGATCGGCATGTTATATATTCCATGGCTTGCCATGGAGTTGGCTACTGCTCGAGTACTCCCAACCTTGTCGCTCTGCATAACTATTCACTTTGCCAAGGTATGCCGGGTGCTCCTCTACCTCCGATGGCCATGCTGACCGCCTGCTGAAGATGTCGCAGAATGGTGACGGCTTTACCACCAATCCACAGCCTGACCCCTTGCGTGATCCAGGGAATTTCTTACTCGGAGTCATGAATGAGGAGCAAATCAGTGGAGGTCGTCGTCTGCCCTCTCTGCTGCCTGTCCTCACACCAACGCGATTCCGCACATCTGTCAAGGCAACTCCGCGTGACTCCGGTTTGGTTTGTGAGGCCCAAGCACGGTGTGGCCGTTTGCTTAACGAGGTTCCAACCTCATCTCCAATTGAAGAGGATTCATTTGTTGCCCCGCCCACTTCTCGCACTGTCGCTCATGAGACTGCCGTCCAGTGTGCAAGTCTCCTCTTTCCTTCTAATGCTCCTGGGGGCCCTTCGTCGTTCTTTCTTCCTAAGGAAGACGCTAACGGTATGGTTTTCATTCTCGCTCATTAATGAAACTCACTTCCAAATGAGTAGAGCCAGAAGCCCAATCTGGGAAAAAGAGTCCTCCTATATCTGCAGGGGCTGCTTCAACAAACAACACTCATGACAATGGTAATGTCCCACAAAAATGATAGTCTCAACATGTTCTCACTATTTTCTGCTAGCGATACAGGCAGACAAGGGAAAAGCGCGTGCCCCTGTGTCCACAGGCAGTACCTCACAGCCCACCTTGGAGTGTTACCTGACATGCAGTCCAGCTCGCCCTCAAGTTTCACTCCCTCCCATTGTGGAATCTCCCTCCCTTCCGCCTGTTCCAGGGACGCCGGATGAGGATACTCCACATCAGGTCACAAGCGATGTTCCTAAAGTGTCAATGCCGGACCGTGCAGTGTGGCAACCAGATATCGCCCCAGACTTTGAAGACTTTGGAGCACATTACATCCCTGATCGACCGGACACACCTTCTCCTCCAGAGAAGGTTCTGAAACAGGCCTTGCTCGACGTTTCTAACAACAATGCAACCACAGAGGGAAGCGCCCAGATGTTCAATTTAGGCCACCCCTCAACTGCAGTCGTTGAGGTTCTCGATGAGGGTTTCCAGATGATCAACGATGCGTTTAGCACTCTCGCGGGCCAAGTCGGTATGCCGTTTCAACAAGTCATCAGTCGCTTTATGAAGCAATTCTCGTGCTTGAACTCCGCCCTCAATGGCAAATAAAGCCCAGGAGTTTGCAAGGCTCGAGGAGAGTGAGCTCGTCAACGGCACCCCATGTAAGTGTTTCTATTTATGACCTTCGCAAACCACATCTGACCGATTAACAGCATCACGATTGGCATGGTCCTACCAGCTGTTTTGTGAGGCATATCCGGACACATGGCATGAGATTCTTACCACTTTCAACGAAGTTGAGGCCCTTGGTGAGGTGGAACAAACAGTTGCCCAATGGCAGCAATTGTTCGACAAGCTGGCGAAGAACGCCAGACAGTCGGTAGGTTTATTTTTTTTCCTCCACTATCCTCCGGAAATATCAGCAGCCTAACATGAGTTCTCAGTTCATGGCCATGGCCAAAGCGCACAGATTCAAGGGCATCTTCATTATGGCTGGAAGTGTTGTCAATCAAGATGGCGGCCTTGGCCACATCTTCGCCACCCCTGGTGCAGAGGATGTAAGTGCAATTATATTCTATACATTTTGTTTTGACATGTCCATGTTCATGCTTCCTCTCAGTTCTTCCCAGACCACTGCCACACTGATAATAACGAAATCGTCGGGCACTTTAAAGCACACATCTAGTAAGTGAAATTTATTATTATCGTCTTTGATCCTATAATGGTGATATCTGCCGTAGTAATAAAACCTTGCTTGCAAACGTGGCAACGGCCTTTGAGAGTCAGACCAAAGAGCAAGGGGAGGAATCGTCTTCCAAGAAGGAGGGAGAGGAGAACGAAGACAATGATCCAAATGAGCGCGAGGACCATGCACATGTTCGCAAGGCACTCGTCAGTGCACTCGGTAAGTAACCCTCACTTACACACTAGTACTATGGAACACTAACTATCACACAGTAAAGGTGGGATGTAAGTGGGCAGCCAGCAAGTTATTTCTGTGGATGAACTTGCCTGGCAAGCTTGCGAAGAGTGGGGTGGTATGTTACAACTACCCAAACAATGTTCTGTTTCCTGGCGAAGAGCGGCAGTTGCATTTGAAGGGTGGTTTGAAGGGCATCTCCGATCTCACGCTGTCAGAATGCTCCACCCTCATAGCCGCACTCTGTGATACATCCAAGGATAGGTTATATTTCAAACAAGCTTCATTGACATTGAAAGGCAAGTCTTGCCAAATTTTATTGCTCATCAGACTCTAATTTAAGTGACAGGCGACATCATAGCATTTCGGGCACCGGTCATTCTCGGTGCTGCGCCCGCTCACAACTCTCGCCATTCCCATGTGAAGAGGATGTTCGGAGACCTCAAGGTCAATCATAAAGGTGCCTCTCATAGGGACAATACTGCCACCCCTCGCATTAAGAAGAAAGGAAAGCTACCATGCAACGTCGAAGTCATTTCCATCCCTGACTCAGATGACAGCCCCAGTCAGGCTGCCAAGCAGCACAACAAGGGTTGTGCCCCACCTGCTCCCTATGCTGAGCTTGCAGAGAAAAAGAAGGCTAGTCGCAAGCTGCCGGAGGTCATTATCACATGTCCCAGCAGAACTTCATCCAAAAGGAAGGTGTACGATGATTCTGACCAGGAGCCTCAGGATCTTAGCTCGCCGTCGGGTTCGGAGTATGAACCTGAAGATGCAGGCAATGCGGTGAAGAAGAACGTCAATGAAGAGGTCGAGATTGATGAAGTCCCACTATCTGAAACACGCAAATACAAGGGCGATGGCTCTGCACATGCATCCAAGCAGCGCGTGGTCTTAAAGGAAAAAGGAAAAGCGGTCCAGGGAGTAGCAGTCCCCAGGAAATGTGCCTGTATTGCATCGATGGCCATCATCGAGTCTTCCGATGAAGAAGCTGGTCAAGATGCGATGGTGGCCCAATGCTCACCTGCGCCTAAACTTCGACCTGCCCATTTTGATACTCCTCCCAAGGATTCTTGCAAGACCGTCGCCCAGACCTCTGAGAACCCTCGCAATACCGCCCGCGCTGGCTTAGATGGCGAGATCGCCCCCATGACATCGAGTGCATCCACTTTCCCTCCCAGTCTTGCGTCGACCCCTGTCGTCAATCCCATCACTCAGCCCAATCCTGCCTCTGTCACAGCATCTATCCATGCAGTGCCACCTTCCCAAGACTTAGATACTGGGATCACTGCTGTGACAACAAGTGCTTCCACCTTTCCTCCCACTGCTGCATTGACAGCCATCGTCAATCCCACTGCTCAGCCCAATCCCACCTCTGTTGCACCATCTATGCATGCAGTACCACCTGCCCAATCGGATCTGACTGCGCGTCCACAGCCTCAACAAGAGCGACCCAGGCCACGCATTGTCACGAAGGTGAACCTACCCCATAACGCAAACAGCCAAGATCCAGACGACACATTCAGTCTCCGCAAGAGAAATCAGCCTAAGGGGCCTGCATCGGTAGATACTGGCATGCTCTCTGTGCCATCAGTGAACTTACTTGCTGCAGAAGAGGGCCGTGCAACCAGCACTGATCCACGCTCTGGGCATGATGGTTCAGTCATGCAGTTACTATCCTCTGGGGCACAGCGAGACCAGCCGGAAGATATGTCTGAATTGGCATTCGTCCCTCGTGTCCCCTCCGATCCCCGAGTCCCCCACTATCCCCCCCCATGAGACCTCACAGATCATTACCCTGGAACCGGCGCACCAGTTGGGGGAGTGCGTGACATGCATCACCCACAGCAAGACAGTGTGCTTGCCAGTTACAACGAGCGAATGCTCATGAATGGTGCATGGTACGGCCCACGCCTTCATGGCTATCCTGGCAACTTCCCTCCCATGGCTGGTCCCTATCCTCAATGGGAAGGATATCCTCAGGCTGAGCTCGACAATGCCCGTGCACCAGCTGCATTTGTGCCATCTCAAGTGGATTTTCAGCTGCATGGAGGTTACATTGGTAACGTACCTGCATACAATGTCGCTGGCTACTACTACCGTGGCCAGCCCCCATCTCACTTTCACCCCTCACCAGCTCTGCGGAATGCGTTTCTCGATGGAATAGTCCCCACCGGCACTGGTATAGTCCAACTGGTTGTGGCACCTACCAACGTGCCCAATGTCGATGCTCACACAGAACATCTGTCGGGAAGCAAGTAGGGACTATACTGTGACTTCGCTTTTTTTGGGTCTTCTTTTCTTGCCGCATGTCATGTTGCCCCGGGTTTTGTACTCCCCCACTCATCACATTCAGGTTGACTGCTCGTAGTCTAGATTTGCACATCCTGTTATGTCCTGTCTTGTCGAACCTCAATCAAATTTTTGTGTCGATTAAAGTATGTTCATGAGACATGCAAGAAGCACGAAACAGCGTGAAAATAAAATAAAATAAAATAACAACAACAATTGTATGTAGGGTTGTGATAGCGGACGCCGGACAGTAAACATATGAGGCAACATACCGGTGGAAGCTAGGAAAGTGTTCCTGCGATGTCAGAAAGCTGCTGAGAAAAAGGTCAAGAAAAAAACATACCTATGATTCCATGAGGGTCATAAAAAGAAAGCTGCGGAGAAAAACGTTGAGAAAAAAACATACCTAGGATGATTCCACGTAGTGATTCCGCGGCCCGGCCTGAAAGCCCCGAGCCGATCAAGCCGGGCCCCAAAAAGCTTGGCCGAGCCGGGCCGCATTAGGGGCTTGGTGGAGCTTGGAGCCCGGCTTGCCATTTTGAGAAGCCATGAGCCGAGCCGGGCCAGGCCCCAGAAGCCCTGAAGCCGTGTGTTCCTGTTACCGGCAAGAGCCGATAACTATAAATGGTATGCGGATATGAAATTTTCATTTTGTCTGCCAATCCCATTCATTCGCTTATTACATTATTACAGGGAATATGTCTGACACCGAACAGCCTCGCCGGCCCAAACGTACGGCTGTACCATCCGCACGTGTAACATGTGCCGAGAATGCTGCCGATTTGGAGCTTTCCTCCCACCGCAAAGCTCAGGTAGCGACGCGGCCACCTGAATGTGACAATACACCAGCACCTGCTGGTGAGGCTGGCCCAAAACGGACTCGGAAAGTCCTCGACATTGATGCTGCCATATCCAACGCTGAATCCGATGCCGAGAGCCCACCCAAAAAGAAAAAAGGTGAGTTCGCAGCAACCGCACACCAATTACTCACAACATTTCGTAGGGCTTCAGAAGGATCGCACAGTGTCACAGGCCAATGGACCTGCCTGTGATGGGACTTCTACTACCGGATCTGACGGCCTGCTCAAGGACATCCAAGTCATTGACGTAGATGAGCCAACCAAGAGGGGACGGGCCGAACGTACTCAAGACATCGACGCACACTTCTCTGCTCCGTACCTTAACTCGGACAACAAGAAGGTTCGAGATTGTAACACTTGCAGGTGTGTTACCTTTTCTTTGCATTATCAAACTTTCATTAACCGTCTATGTACTAGCAAACAACTCAAAAAGCGCGTCGCTATCGTCGACCAAACAACTACATTGCGGCGTCACCAGCAAGCAGCCCACGAGGAAATGTATCGGAAGTGGGCTGCTGACAATGGGTTCACATCTATGTTACCTGTGGACACCAAACGCCGCCGAGATGAAGAAGCTCGTCAGCGCGACACCACCTCGTCCGGCGCCAGCATCAGTAGGCAACCTTCCCTTGACAGTCATCTCGTACCGGCGGGCACAATTGTTCAATATTCAGAGTCTGCGTTTCGCAATGCTGCTCTCGAGTGGCTTGTTGCGACGGACCAGGTAAGTGATTTCACCAATCGCAATTAACTCACTAACAAACAATGCTACAGCCTATTCATTGCATGGAACATCCGACGTTCCAAAGATTGCTCGACATTGTCTCACGCGCTCCCAACAGGATCAAGGTGCCTGGTCATACTACGATGCGCGAGCTCATTATCAAGAAATTCAAGATCGACTTCCTCTCGCTCAAAAAGAAACTATCGGTATGTATGCATATCCTTACACATTACTCAACTAACATAGTACAATAGGGCCAAAATGTTCAAGGACGAATCAACCTCACCTGTGACGCATGGCAAGCCTCAAACTGTGACGGCTACTTTGCCGTCACTGCATCATGGATTGAAGAGAACGTGCCCCACATGTGGACCCTTCGCACGGGCCTTATCGCATTCATCCAGCTCAACAACGCACACAATGGGGTCCGTCTCGGGCAGGCACTGTATAAAGCCGTCAAACGCCTGGGTATAACTCATAGGGTGTGTGATCTACTAGTTATACGGTAACTTATACTGTCCGCTTACTTCTCCTCACCATCAAATTAGATTGGATATGTCACAAGTGACAATGCAAGTAACAATGACACGATGATGACAGAGTTCGCGCGTCTTCTGACGTCCGAGACGGGTAAGCCCTTTGATGGGGGGAAGCGACGATTACGGTAAGTTGGTCCTGATCATAACGGCTGGCAACTGCTGACTATTACATGCGTCTATCAAGCTGTATGGCCCATGTCATCAATCTTGCGACGCAGACGTTCCTTGCAACGTATAGCACATCAAAACATTACGATCCCTCCTCACCTGATGCCGACATCGTTGTCTCGAGCAATGGTGAGGATCGAGACCCGATTGGCCTTGTTCGCGCCATCTCTGTCAAGGTAGGTACTCTTACATGTAATTGGATTTGCCGAGACACTGACAGGTATTCTTCTTAGGCTCGTTCATCAGCACAGCGCAAAGAATTATTCAAGACCATTCAGACACGCTCCCCCCCGTTGCAACTCATCCTTGATATGAAAGTCCGATGGTCCTCTACATTCAACATGCTCAGTCGCGCACTCGAACTCAAAGAGGTAATCATATTTGATGATGTTTGTGTGCTTACACTTGCTGATATTAATATAGGACGTCAACGCTTTTATCGAACAGCTTGCATTCAAAGATCGCGGGAACGATCCAGAGAAGCGCCGCAAAGTCCTGGGGCTCCAGTTATCGGAAGAGGAGTGGGACCAAGTCCGTCTCCTTCTAGCCCTTCTCGTGGTATGTCATTGTTATTTTTTCTTTCATCGCACACTGACGTGATGCCATTCACATTAGTTTGCAGAGAATGCTCAACATGCGTTCTCGACAGAGCAGGGACCTACACTACACACAGCCCTCCCGGCTTTGGAGACGCTACACAAAGCGTGGTCATCGCGCGCAAAGAGCAAGAAGTTCACAAAATTCAGTGCCGCACTTGAAGCAGGGGTACAAAAAATATCCCACTACTATGAGCGTACGGCGACGTCCGATGCGCATATCATAGCAATGAGTAAGTGGTCTCGCAATATGTCATACCTATCTGACACCTGCTTTCTTTCTATAGTTCTCGATCCTCATCAAAAGCTCGACTACATCCGTGCCAACTGGGGCGAACAGCTTGCAAATGAAGCAACGAAGCATGCCGAATTAATTGTAAGTTATTTTTTTCTCAATCATGTTCTCCATTAACAAATCCAACAGTACAAGGAACGTTATTATGTGATGTACGACTCTGACACCAACGCCCCACAGCCCACGGACCATAAACGTCGCATCACAACACGCAACCCCAAACTCGATGCCCTTTTGGGATCCGATATCGACGACGAGAGTGATGGCGAGAACGAGGACACAATCAGCTGGAACCAGAGCAGCAAGCGTGGTGGTGATCCCACACGCCCGTGGCTGCAAGGTTTCCACAACTACCTCAACATGCGGGAACATCTCGGCGACACCACCATTGTGCAGTGGTGGGGAATACATTCCGCACGATACCCAGTGTGGGGATCCCTAGCGCGGGACTTTCTCCCCATCATGGGTAGTTCCGTATCGTCAGAACGTGCATTTTCATCTGCAGGGATAACCATCACCAAGCGCCGCAACCGTCTCAAGGCCGATGTCGTGGAAGCCCTTCAGTTCTTGAAGTGTAGTACAAGGTCGAGTGTCCTGGTTCGAGACTCGGAGGATCCTTTGCTCGCTCCCGAGGTGCATGATAAGCAAGATTCTGGCGACGATGATGGGGAGACTGAGGATGAGTGGGATGGTAGTATTAATGAATAGCTTATTTTCGAGTCTACATACTACATTTCATCTTGTACCGAGCGTTTTCGTAGCACCTTATGTCAAGCCGTGGCCTGGGCCTAAGCTCGGGCTTTCGAGCCGAGCCGGGCCGTCTTTAGGGGCTTTAAAGTCCTGGAGCCTGGCTTGTGATTTCGTGAAGCCACTAGCCCCCTAAGCCGGGCCCAAGCCGGGGCTTTTGGGCCGGGCCGGGCCGCGGAATCACTAGGCTGAGGGCGTCGGAATCGACAAGCTGATAATGGATTGGCTTGCCGGTGAGTTTCTGTGTTGCGCATTGGAAGAGAGTATTTAATTCCTACATCAGAGTTTACGAACCGGTGCATGTCGGCGCTGGAGACAATTGGCGACGATGCATCGCGCGCTGGGAAACATGACAAAGCACTCAAAACCTACTCTACTGTATTGTCGCTCAGTCCCTCAACACCGAACACTTTACTGGTCAGGTGGGCAAGCACGGCATTGATTCGTCGCTTAGCGAATGACGCATTGAGGTCTGTTACCAAGGTATGCTTTACGTGATAGGTTGAATCCGGATATCGACTCTCTTCTCGGTTCAGTTCAAGCTTCCGAGGATTGACATTTATCGGGCGATTTGCGATGTTGTCGAAGGAGACGGTCGCGTCTCAGAGGCGATCAAGTGTTTCCGACAAATGCATAGCGAACTAGGAAAGGAGACAAGTATCCATGGTGAGCGAGCGCAGTGGGAACCCGGTGAGTGGTTGCGCGAGCAATACCTTCAGTGCCTATTTATTGTTCCACACAGGTTTTCAACACCGATGCGCACTGAGGCTAGAGAAACTCGGTGACGTCGCAATGGACTCTCAAAACCACAATGAAGCTGCAGAGCACTTCTCGTCCATACTGTCTTTCGGCCAGGTGGATCGCACGGCGATCCTCGTCAAGCGGAGCAAAGTACGAGCATTGATGAACTCGTGGGAGGAGGCGCTGAGTGACGCAGACGAGGTATGCTTCGTGTTTCAGTATTCCAGATAGTGTCGATAACAGAACGCGCAGGTCATCCAACTCGACCCATCATCTCATAGAGGCTACGAGAGGAGACATGTGGCATTACAGGGCATAGGGCGTCACAGCGAAGCCTTCCGTGCATTTGAGATGATGCTCTCAAAGCTCCAGCAATCTCCTGATCCACAGATTCGTGGTGGGTCACTTCGTCCGCACCGCATAGAACAATGCGTGTTAATTTCATCGCGATCATAGAACTTCGTCATCAGTATGTCGATCCTGCACCGACGATTCGAAGGGTGGTCGAGCAGACTATCCGCCACATGCCACGTGTCCTCATCGACACCACTACTGGTCGTCTCCACAGCAAGCATTGGCTTTTGAGAAACTCCCGATCTACGACGAGCTGCGGTCTTCCATGGCTATTCGGCTCGACCTTGCACGTATTCAGAGAGAGGCGAAGAAATTCTACCGATACGTGATGCTCTCCCACGAGTGAGAGTATGGTGAACCTCTTTTTCAGACGGTCGAGCACATCTCGATCTACAAGCTAAAGTCATCTTCCCCTAACATCAAGCTCCAAAAGTTTTGCACGCGTGCCCGTTCTCTTGGATTCCAGTGGGCGTGGTCGGACACCTGCTGCATTGACAATATGAATAATGTGGTGCTACAAGAGTCATTGGTTGCCATGTTCACGTGGTATCGTGGCTCGTCCCTTACGATCGTCTACCTCCGTGGTGTCTGGTCGCAGTCCCAACAACCTGGCGACCTCCGGAGAAGCACCTGGAACACCAGTGCATGGCCGTACCAAGAATATGTTGCCGCAGAGACTATCCAGTTCTATACCGAGGACTGGAAGCCATACCTCGGCTTGACTCTGTTCAACCACAAAGCGTTGCCTGCCATCATTTCGGAGATGCAACAGGTGACAAGTGTTTCTGCACAGGAGTCGGCTGTGTTTTGCCCCGGCCTCGACAGGGTGCGCGAGAAGCTGTCTGTAGCTTCTACGCGCCACACGACGCTCGTGGAAGACATTGCGTACTCGCTTCTTGGCATCTTCAATGCCTCCATCCCGGTCATATATGGTGAGGGCAATCGCGCAATCGGCCGACTCCTGGAGCATGTTTTGACAGGTTCCGGTGACATCACGATCCTTGCTTGGACTGGGCGCGCAGGCGACTACAATAGCTGCATACCTGTCGACCTCACTGCCTACAGCGAGCTCGTACCCCCACATGTCCCTCAACCCATCAAGAAGGTCGAGATGGACCGCATGATCACGACATTGCGTTCATCCCTACGTGACCTCTCCCTAGCCGTAACGCTCCATAAACACTTCAGTCAACTTCCCTTACCTTCCGTTTCTGCGAATCGACTGCGGCTTCCCGGCATTGTTTTTGACCTCCCTGAACTCGTCCACGTCTCAGGACCAGACGACTTGACTGGGATGAATGATCTCTGTCTTGTCCATCCATGGATCCGCCCTCTGCTCGACCAAGAGTTCTCGGATGGTGCGCCTGCACTCGATAGAACCACACAAGCACTCCGGTTCGTCGCTCGTCTCAGGCAGCAATTTGGGGCGCTTTTGTTTAGGCCAGTATCGCGTGTAGAGTATACGCGAATCGCCACGGACAGTTTGATCCTCGTACGGATTCGCAAGGAGGTATCATTGACTGAGTTGATAGCCAATACCCGTACGATCGAAGGACATTAGTCTTGACTGGTGTATCATGAACCCTTGATGAAGGTTTAAATTGTGATACGTCCCACTTCAATTTGTCGAATTCTATGCTATGGCATCGTCGTGGTCAGTCATGCACACAAAGTAATGTACGATTCAGTGTAATTTCCCTTAGCCTTCTTTCATCTCAGCTGCTCCGCAGCCTCATGTAGATGGGTCCGCACGATCGAGGTGCCAGTCAGATCGACTTGTCATCTACTCTCACTTGCAAAGTGGCTTTAGGAACGTGAGGGAATGAATTACGAAAGGTATCGAGACTCGGCCTTCTTCGAAGGACTACCGCCTTATAGCGGCCCGTCTTGAGTTTCTGAAACAGGAAGGGGATGGAGTCGACGTCCCCAGCGCGCATTCCATATTACCTGCCTGTTTTGATCCGTGTTCAAGTTATTGGGCCTATGCTTGCGAAATACATGCCTCGCGTATTGTATTGTATGAGTTTTGTGATTGTGACTTGGTAAAATAGACCCCTTGCGGTCATCGTTCCTCAAGACTGTTTTTCCCTGAGACCAACTATCTCTGCTGAATGCCCATTCAGACTCGGTGACCGCTCGCTCGGGACATGATTAAAAAGATGTATTGCATGGTCGAGAACGTGGCCAATCCTAGAGGATGATTATATGACCTCGGTGATGAGCGTATGGATGTACCCCTTTCCGAGTTCACATACACAGCGTCGTGGCATACACTTGGAATGTTCGCCAAAAAAAATTCGAGCAAGTTCGTCCAGACATAAAAACATGGACATTCTCTAAATGACAAGCTACTCATCTGAGACGCAAGGATCGCGTTTTTCTCATCCGTATAAAGCACTCCCTAAATCCCGGGAAAAAACCTGTACTGTGTAGTAGGCCAAATTATCGATGGGCGGTCCTCAACCGGCCCCACCGACGACGGTAAACTTGGCGGTCGCAAACTCCAACTCGGGGGTAGCGTATATCTTTTTTTCACGTGTTTGTCAGTCTACGTTCTCCAACCCAGATGGCACCGAATGAAAAAAAAAACAAAAACAAAAAAAAAAAAAAAAAAAAAAACAGAGAAAGGGGAGATACACACCCCTTGCACGTAAAACCGTGCAGCGACGAGCTGCGCGGGACCGTCGTACCAATCTGGAACGGTCACCGAAAAGTTTTGAGAGGCGTATTCCGCGTGGGACGGTTGTGGAAGGTAAGGACCGCTGTAGAGGAGATTGCCTAGTACCTGGGTGGGGTCTTCACACCCGTCTGGGCACTCGAGGGAGGCGATCGCGAGGCCGACTTCTACAGCAGTGTTGGATGGTGGCTATGTGAATATGTAGAGTCAGGACGATGCTTTACGGCGGGTAGGGGAGAAGGAAACGATGAACAGCTCCCTCGGAGAAATGTGTACCAACGCACCAAACATCGTTCGACTTGAACGATGATGCATTGACCGGCGGTGAAGGTGCCGGTGGTCTCGGGAGTGAGTATGGAGATGGTTATATTTTGCGCGAGTGCGACGCTTGCGAGGGCTGCTGCACAGAGGAGCTTTCCGAAGGGGCTGAACATGATATGGTACCGAGTCCCGGCGAAGATGATAGAAGGGGGAGGGTGGATGCGACCTCTCCCCTCCCGAGTCTGTCGCCCGTTTTTATACGGTCGATCGAGCGGACAACCC
>JBBPRX010000583.1:0-13639 GCA_038093195.1 Boletus fagicola | reverse complement strand
GCCGCAAGGACAGACAACCCGAATTTACCCAAATCGATCTCGAAATGGCCTACGTTTCCTGGGGTCCGCCCCCCAACTCTCACAATGACGGTTGGCGAATAGGCGGTCACGAGGTTCGCGCCGTAATCGAGTCGCTGATCGGAAAGGTATGGCAGCAAGTCGACGGCATCTGCCTTCCAACTTCGTTCAAAGTCATGACTTATGCGGAAGCGATGGCACGTGTAAGCTAGCTCAATTCAAATCCGCGTACTTGTCTTCATAATGGTCGCTCTCAGTATGGCTCAGATAAACCTGACACTCGCTTTCCCATGGAGGTGCTACAATCCTCGTATCTCTTCACCCTGGAACTAAACGCGTTCAATCCAAGATTGAGAATATCACTCCACTGCTTCCTCATCACCATCAGGCATCGCTTGCAAATCTCGGACAAACTCTCGAGACACTGATCATCCGACGTTCCGAGAACCTCCCTTTTGTCCGCGCAAATGAGCAGTATCAGCTAACCGACGAGCCCACTGTTGTACGTCCCGAAATGAGAGTACCCAGGTTCATCGTCCACACACTGCCATACAGAATCGCATCGTGGTCACCAGTAGCAATTTACTGACCTGGTTGTACGAGCACGAGTTTATCTCCTCTCCTGTTCCCCCTGAGCACCATACCACACTGAACAACGTGCTGAGAATCACCGTGGGCGACACGTTATATGTATCTAGGCGTCGTGCAGTTCCCGAGGTAAGCGTGGCTTCCACCCACTTGTCCCACTTCTCACGCGCACAGGGTGGATCCACGCCGTTGGGCCGAATACGAACACGACTATCCGAGTCAGCGCAGAACCTTGGTGTGTCTGACGTTATCTCTCTTGTCTTTCGATTGCCTCATCTTGTTTCAGGGGATTACATTCCTCCGCCTTATCCACACTTTTTATGGGTGACTGAGTTCCCCCTTTTCACTAGGTCGGATCCAGACAAGGATTTTTTGGCGCGTGGTAGATGGACTAGCACCCATCACCCGTTCACCGCTCCCATGTGGCAAGATATCAAGGCTATGTATGATGGTCGCATCGACCAGGTTTGCGCACAATTCTCTCGGAAAATGCCCTGGTCCCTGAGTTGATTACGGATTCCTAGGTTCGAGGACAGCATTACGATCTCGTACTGAATGGTACCGAAGTCGGAGGAGGCTCGGTCAGGGTGCACGATGCTGCCATGCAGGAGTATGTATTTTCTCACGTTCTCCAGGTAAGACCAGTGGCTCGGTTACTGCACCTCGTGCAACTGACATCCCAAAATAGCTTAATGAATCAGAAAAGGCCACTTTTGACCACCTCTTACAAGCTCTCAAGTGTGGCGCTCCTCCACATGGTGGAATCGCGCTCGGTAGGTGTAGGCACGTCCCCTGGGAATTGAACTGAGCGTGCCGACGTGCATTCCATTTAGGGTTTGATCGGTTGATGTCCATTCTTTGCAAAACACAGTCGATCCGAGACGTGATCGCCTTCCCAAAAACTAGTGCTGGTACTGATCCTCTCTTCAAGAGTCCAGCGACCATCGCCAGGGACGTCTTATCTGTATACGGTATCCACGGTATTCATACTTGAACCCATGGAAAACAAATACTGCGCACGGAACGGTGTACCTTGCTTATGCGTTGGCATCATTGTAGCTGACATACTTTGGCTGACAATGAGAACTGATTTGACAACTTGTGGGGCGGTGTAAAACTAGCGGTATGAAATCATCGGGTGTGGATGGATGATGAAGAGGGACGAAACAGGGGAATTAGAACGCAAGCAAGCCCATTGGCGTGCATTGGTCAGACTCTTCTGATTGTCATTGAATGAAATGGCTAGAATGGATGGCACTGAACCGTTGGATGGCACTACCCCGTTATCGCCCGTACCTTGGTTCAGCTTCCGCATATCGCGGGCTGCTCCGATAAGTTCGATGCCGGAAAGACGACCACAGGATGCGGAGAACGGGCGACTTCCTCACGAAAATACAGGACCTGTCAGAAGCCTGCAGGGAGGTCAGGAACATGGTGTCTCATATGGACCCAATTCATCCCGTGCGTTCTCAAGCTGCGTCATTTCAGCTCCCCACGTTGTTGCAACTTTCCGCCGGACATTGGGGTGGTGACCTTGCTAGTACATTACAATATATATATTTTTCACCATTTCCGGTTTTAGGGCCTAGCACTACGTAGGTCATAATATCATATCATATGCTGTCAATGCCGTCTACCTTCCATCCTCGGTCAGGCAACAATCCAAGCCAAAACAAGGTGGCCTCAAACAGATTCATGTCGACCTGAATCAAAGAGTATCGTCTGATCTGACCGGGTGTCCGGAGCGAGGCCAGGCTCAATTGTGTGATCATGGTCATACGAAGGCATATGTAAAGTGGCGACCAATGAGGTCGAATGACGTGGCGTTGTCTCCGTACATGGGGGTTCAGCGTCATACCCGACAGCACCCCATTCCTCTTGTTCAGAAGGTGGCAGAATGCCACCGTTCACATCGGAGGACGAAGCCGGTCTGGGTTCTGGTCTACCTGCTTCTGAATTTTCGATCGTGTGTAGATGGGATTCATCAATGACTGCCAGAACACTGCGGAGTTTTGAATCTGACTTGCGTGAATGATGACTCGTCGAAGGGGGATGAGATTGGCGACGCTTGATAGTCGCAGAAGGTGATGCTGATCGTGGGGAGGTAGAAGGTGATGAGACGTCACTCCACTCCGAGGATGAGTTGGAAAAAAGGTTGCCAGTGGGAGCCCATGAGTGATTGAGGACGTCGGGTGGTGGACTACTGGAGGGTGGTGTATTTGCTAGCGGACTTGGAGAAGGAGATGGTGCATTGGCAATGACGGCGAGTGGTGGGAGAATGGTGAATATCTGATCTTCCGCCTGGGGTGGTCCGTACGAGTCGAATGGATCTGGGACGGACTGGAGCATGGGCTCCAAAATAGGGTCGGAACTGAGAAAATGGAAGGATGAGATAGAAAAGCATTACGGCGTCCGATGGCACATAATACGTACGCTTTCGCAGTGAACCTATCAAACATGTCCATGGTAGAACGCACTGCAACGCAAACCTGGGAAAACGGGTCAGAGGAAGGCACAGTCCACGCTCATGAACATACCTTTGCTTGCACTACATTCCAGACCTCTTCCTCGTGTTCCATGATTTCGCGATAATGCTGGGTCTTTAGGTCATCGAGTTCATCAACCTGTCGCTGTAGAACGGACAGTGCTTCTCGGAAGCTCTGGAGGTCTGGAAGACGTCAACGAAGTTCTCGAGCTATGGAAAGTGACGCACTCCTCTGCTTCCTGTTCATGTTGGTCGCTTCTGTATGACGGATAATTTCACTCTTCTCCCGGAGTGCTTTCTCATATGAAGCAGAGCGTTCCTGTGGAAAATTAATGAGACCACCTGATGGCCGAATAAGACGGCGTACATGTACTATTGTTTTGTAAGTATCCAAGTGCTGACGCAAAGGTTTCTCAAAACTTTTATCGAGCGATTCTGCCTGAGGACAAGGTCAAAGGTGTTGATACAAGGTTACAAAGGACACGACAGACCAATACGTGCCAGTGGTTGCCAATGAGGTGATGTAGTCCTGAAGCTGCCTGGAGCCTAGTGCCTGCTTCGTACGACGGGCCTTTCAAACTGCGGTATATTCAGGTTGGTTTCTCTTCTAACAATGGGAATGCCCAACGCACGCTGAACACTTCTCCAACGAATCGGCGAACGCCGCGGTCGCTTTGGACATGTGGAGTAGTGCTGCGCGGTAATTCGCACTGCAGCTCATGAGCTAAGACCGGTGCATAAGACTGCGCCCCGTATAATACGTAGCGGAAAAGCACTGCATACATACATCGTCATAAGCCTGTAAGCTTACTTTGAGGTTTGCCCGAGTAATGATCTTCTCTGGACCATTGACGCCGAAGTTGATGGCAGAGGCGTGAGTTACGTCTGAAAACGTGGGTGATGGTGGACTAGGAGAAGACGAGCGCTTTGGGGACAGGGTGAGATTGCGAAGTGAGCGATTTTTTCGAGGCATGACTGCGACGATGAGGCAGACCGAAGTTTGCTGTGGTGGATAAGCTGCAAGGTAGGCATGCCATACTCGTCCCTTTTTGGCAGTGTCGCTCATCTGGCTAATCACGCCCAACGTTATTGAGACCGTACATTCACCATCTATCCTAACTGTACTCCCTAATGTAGCTTCAACCAACCGTCCCACAGTCACCAGGCAGTGGCAGAGCTGTAAAGTGGCTGAGTACGCATGTGAACCATCCAAAGACATCCGAGACGTACGAGCTCATGACCTGCCCACGCCCGACGAAATGTCTGTCATCTTGTCTGGCGCATCCCGAAGGAAGAACAGCTTCGCTCGCCGCTGTTTCGTTCCCTTGCGCTCACCCGCCCTCTGTCTGACCTTGATGTCCTTCAAATGCGGAGAGTTGACAAAGAATTGCATCTCAATGCCGGTTCGTTGGACGACGTTGCGCAGAACGAACGAGGTGTCTGGGCCGCGTCTCCTGACTGATATGAGCACTCCAGAGAAAATACCAGGAGCGTGTTCCGTCGTGACAGTGAGCACAGAGCCGGGAAGAAGGCGGTCAGGATGCCTCCGGGAAAACAAGGTTGCGAGCCATTCCCGTTTTTTGGGCTCTGGCAGACTTTGACGCAAAAAAGTCATGAGACCTTTGCCTTTCCGGAGAGCATCGCGCTGGCCCGAGGGAGTTGGAAGCGGGGGAGGAAGGATGGCAGTTTTAGAAAACGGATAGCTGACAGGTACTGCGCTGGAGGACAGCAACCTCCTCGCCACGGACCTGCATATTCTAAAGGGCATGACCATGATGACGGTATTTGGATGAAGCAACACCTACTACCAAACTTGGAAAGCACGCTCCGTAAACGAATATCTGCAGAGTCCAGAGGGACATCGTCACAGGTGCTCATTATGTACAGCTTTATAATTCAAAGCAAGGAATACATAGCAGAAACTGTCTCAAACGTATTATGGTGGCAACCACCGGAATTGCACAATTTGCACGGGAGTAGAGAGATGGACTAAACGTGTCAGATCGCCCGGTCTCGCTGCTCCGTTTTTGAATTAGTACCCACGTCCCCGCCCTCTGGAAACCTCCGGGTAAGAGTAATCCGCATGGCAGTTGGCAACAACTCACCTCCCGCGAGCACGATAGGGGTTGTACCCGTAGCTGCCACCCCGATACCCACCTCGATATCCGCCCCTGTATACTCCCCGACCCCGACCACCACGATTGAAGCCGGGAATATTAGTACGTTTGGCAGTTACCTGGTCATATTTGTTATACTTTCCACGTTCCTATAATATACAGTGCTTACTTTTATTAGTCGTCCACGGAACAGTGAATTGTCCATTGCCAAAGCAGCGTCTATGAAGTCGGCATCGGCGAATTCAACATAAGCAAATCTGAAGAGGAGATTGTTTGCCAATGGTCAAGAAGCCCCCAAAAGGGGTCACACACCCTTTAGGGTGACCCGTGAATTTGTCGCAGAGGATGGTCACTCGGTTGATAGTCCCGCAAGCCTGGAAATGTCCCTGAATCTCTTCTGGGGTTGCACCGTAATCAACCTGGTGACGGCCATTTGAGTGGAGGAAGTGGAAAAGCGACACCAGATGACCAAACCCACGTTTCCAACAAAGACACTTCGACTGTCCGCAACGGCCCTCTCTTCTTCAGTTTCCATTGGAACACCCTGATCTGTTGCAGCACCGCCCGCGGCACTTTGTGACTCTGCTGCAGCTTGGAGTTCACGCAGCTTTTTTGCCTCCCTTTCCATCTCCTCCACGCGTTGTTTCATCAGCTGAATTTCCTGTGAGGGTATTGAGAACTCTTGGCTGCAACGAAGGGAACTAGAATACCTTTGACTCAGTTTCTTCACTGTCGTCGATGGCAGTATCGGTGTCCCCGTTCAGCGCTGCCTGTGTCACGTCGGTGTCCGCCATTACAAGTATCCTACTTGCCAAGCTGCGAATCAAAAGTTTGCCTTGACTGGAGGGTTCAGACCACGCCACACGCTATGGCAAACAAGGATACACAACTTGGTGAACACCATAAACACTAGTGCAACTTGAATTACATGGTTCGAATACTATTATTCCCGGCCTTGGACAAGCTCTACAGACTAGCAATATCGCCTAGCAATATCGCCAAATTTCATCACCGCTGGTAGATAAGGAAGAATCTGGCATGTTACCTATATGGGAATGCATATCCTGTCGTATCAACACCCTTGGTTCAAAACCTCCGTGTACCGCGTGACGGTCAAGGTCAATTTCAATACGCGAACGGGCATCATTATACTTACGGTACCGATGGTAATGGATCACAAAGTTACCATTGTTGGCTCCGTTGCAGAGCCGCCGACTGAAACCTCCATCCTCTTTTGCAACAAGACCTCGTGCACCTTCGCTTCCGAGCTTCGAGAACGGAACATGGACCAACCGCTCGCTCCAATCATGTAAGCTTTATCTGGTAGTGCAGTCTCTTATAACTGAGCCACAGCCATCGACACTTGTGATTGTCGCCTCAGTTATGAGCGTCCGCTTGGCAACATGACAACAAATCAATAACCAGTCTCATTGAATTCCACAAGTCCCTCGTGTACCCGGCAAATTCCGCACGAGATCTTGTCTCGTTCTAGCTCCAGGGACGTGCGCAGCGCCCGGACAACGTGTTTCGTGTGCAATGTACTCATGCAGCCTCGCGTGGAAGAGTTAACAGCATGCTACCACACTCTGGGGTATTACAGCACACAAGACACCTTTGCGAATCGCGCCGTAACCAGGATACAAGAGGAAATTATCACGACGAGGATAGCAAATTAAGGTTTTTGACTAAAAGTAGCGACTCCATGCTTCCTAACTAGTTTGATAGGATTATGATAGAGGAGAACAAGGAGTCAATAAGAACTGGCTTGTATACACAATTTCGGCCTGTCCTCCATAATTATTGTCACCTTGTGTGGAGTGAGTATCATGGGAGCTGCTTACAATCTATCCCAAGTGCAGTCATCCAGAAAGATAGCAGTCATAGACTCATCATAAACACATGCATGGCGTTCTCCGCTCCGTTATTGAGTCATTTGTGGCTCCGTTGTCGTAACGTGATTACAACTATGTGAAACTAGACCATGCCTGTGACAAGTGCAAGACGACTGTTAGATGTCCACTCGAATAGCCATACAGTGTAGGTGGGAGTGCATGTAGATTTAGCTGGGGCAAAAACCTTCTAGTGCACCCGAACGATTCTAATCAACGAATTGTGAGTACAGAGCAGGTCCAATCCTGCAAAGTCGCACGATTCTACTGAAGCAGGCACATACCGAAGGGTGTCAACTCTTCACCAAAACTAAGGCGTCCAGGGTCAACGAGTAGGGTTTGTATCTGGGGTCGTGGAAGGATTCATCCAAATGGATATGTGGCCAATAGAATAGATAGCAACGGTGATGCCCATTGGCGGCAAGGATGTTTAGTTTGGCACACACTTAGCGGAGGGCGCAGAGAAGTGTTAGGAGAGAATGGATGCACTCCCAATTTTGCAGAGAGCGTTCGTCATCTTGATGCTTCTGATACGATGTGCTCGCACACGTATTCTTGGTGTCGTACTGATTCCGAGACCATTGGGCACGACTTGACCAGTCCCCTGTTTTCGAGGGTCGACCGGTCAATGGCCACGGGTTACTTGATGTAAATCAAGGGGTCTCGAGCGAAGCGTTGGTGGAAGTTCTGATGCAGCTCGTTAGCTCTCGAACTCGACAGTGTTAGGTCACTAAATGGAAGACCCTGGTGATCAGGAGCGTTAGCGTGATAGGACCTTGAATATTTCCCAGTGGAGCTTAGGAATTTGACCATTTTAGAGTGCAGAGGTGATGGTGAACAGTCATTTTCCCTTTTTCACCATCGTAACTTCAACTTCCATTGTTCTACACGTGCGGTGGATCAGCTGATGCCCAAATACTGCGCCAGGATTGAACATGTCGTGTCAAAAATGATTATTTGTCTCCGGGGGGGATTGTCCTCCGGTCCCAATATGAAAAAAAAATTTCCATGAAACTAATGTTACCGCATGACTTGCTCCAGCGCTAGAACAAAAAGCAGATTTGAATAGCCCGGAGTGTTCCTTAATAATGGGGAGGTGAAGTAAGTTATGTGACCACAATCGAAGTATGTTGCTGGGATTCCATCGCGGAAGAACATACGAGGCGCAGCGGTTACTTGAATAGGAACGGCTGACGCGTTATTTGGCACTACCGGCCCAATCGAGGGGGATGAGGCTTGGCACCCCAAGGGCGAGAGAAAAGCGAGGCCATTAGTCAAACGGGCAATGCCCCTGCTCGCTTGGAAAGCTGGCGAGGTGGGAGTTAGGTATTCAGTTGGTGGCTATGATGCCGCATACCGGGCACTGTTCAACGGATTCGGGTGAAAGGGTTGTCCGGAAGACATTTGCTGACATGGTGGAGGTCACAGGAATGACATTCATTTCCGAACTCGTTCTTATAAAAAGACAGGGTAAAAGACAAATCGGACTGTGTGTACCTCACACATACCTTTTCCACTCGACTTACTGTGCAGCGGCTAGGACGGGCAAAGCACGGTAGGCCGGCATTGTGTACTGGTTGCTGCACGAGGAGGAGGACTGACAAGGATGGCTGTGCAGCTGCCGAGCGAGATGGACTGGCTTAGTCATCCATGGGCCCCCAATCGGGCCGACCCGACAGCTATCCGACGATATCTTGACACTGTCAGACCCCACAGTCATTATCCTCGTCCACAACACACCTTTTACGCCGAAGACGTCTATTCCATGACCCACCAGTCAAAGAAGAAACGCATCGAGGACGGCTCCGTACCCGCCGACGCTGGCACCAAGCCAGTCCAGCTCCAGCGCAGGAGAGTCTGGCGCGCATGCGAAAGCTGCAGGTTTGTGCCACATCCCGCCCTCGCTTCAGTGTCACCCGTCTCCAACATGTTCTCTGACCAAATCGTCGACAGACGCAAGAAAATCAAGTGCGATGGCTGTGAGCCAACTTGTGCCCAATGTCAATCGTCTGGATCCCAGTGTACCTGGCTCCAGACCAAGGACAGGGCCGCCTTGAGCAGACAGTACGTCGCCATCCCACCTCGTGCTTACCTACACCCTCACCTTTCCCCAGCTATGTCCAAGAACTCGAAGCACGTCTACTCCACATGGAATCCCTCTTTTCTCAAATAACGCCTGTCCTTGAGCAGCTTGGGCCATCCTTGGGTGTTTCATCCACGCCCGGCCCGTCCTCCGCAACTGGAACCGCTGGGGAAGGCGGTTTACCTCCGGCATCAATAGTTCTCCAGGCCATGTCATCAAAGGCCGCCGCAGATACCGGCACGGACGACAGCTCTTCACCCGAGTCCTCTTCCGTCAAGATGGAAGACGATGTCTCCGAATCTTTTGGTCAGCTCGCCTTGGACGAACACGGCCATCTTCGTTGGATAGGTGGCTCCTCCACAATGTCGTTGATCCAGTCTTTCCGTGCCTTGACGACGAACCCCCTCAATCGTGTCTCTCCGATGGAAGAGGACCCACGAGCGCCTGGCCCTAGCGCGAATAAACTGTATTTCCCAGCATCAGTCTTCTTCGGGAAGATACATGCCCTTCCCCGTGCAGATGAAGTCGAATACCCTGATGAAGACTTGTGTGACAAGTTGGTAAGCACATGAGACATCGTTTAGGCCGATCACTACTAATTATGATTATGCATCAGATCGATGCGTATTTTGAACGCCTCCATTTCTTGATGCCTATTTTTGATAAGCCGTCGTTCATGGTCAGATACAAGCGTCTCATGGCAAGGAGGAACGACGCAGCATTCGTCCAAGTCGAGGCTCCATTCATTTCCATCGTCTTTGGTGTTTTCGCATGCGCCGCTCGACTGGTCAGTGACCCACGTCTAACAAGCGATCGCCTAGACGATGGTGGGATAGGCATGGTCTACTACGAGAGGTAAGCTCGCACAGACTATGGTCACTTATCTGCCAACACTGATTTTATTGCCTCTGCCAGGGCTTTGATTCTCCACTACATCACCCATGCATCGATTCAAGTGTCTCACGTCCAAAGTTTTATCCTCATGTCTTCGTTCTTGTGTTCTATCAACTGCCTACCCCAGGCTTGGCTCCTCGTAGGACAAGCGGTACGCAGTGCGCAAGACTTAGGATTGCATGTAAGTATTGGCCTTTGAATCCGCTGTTATTACTCACGAAATTGCAGCGCTCGCCACGCCGATTATCCATATCCTCTATTGAGAAAGAGACTCGGCGGAAAATCTGGTGGAGTGTGTACTGTTTAGACCGCATGCTGGCACTTGCACTTGGTCGCCCGCTTGGTGTAGAGGACTCTGATTGCGACGTTGAACTTCCAGTGGACGTTGACGACGAATGGCTACCCGAATACTTCACTGGCGTTCAACTGTCGCAAAAGCCTCCGTCCTTAATGTCGGGGACCATCGCCTTAGTGACCCTTTATCAGATCGCTGGCCGGGTCCTACGACAAGTGTACGCCATTGACAATTGTAAAGAAACTATCGAACCCGAGAAGAGGGTGGAGTTACAGCGCTCCGTCGAGACTCTTGACCTGGAACTCGCTAGGTGGTTTGAAGATCTCCCCACCTCTTTCAGGAATCCGAGCACCAGCGACAAGCATATGTCTATGACTGTCGTCTTATGCAGCCACTACTATTCAGTACTCACTACCCTTCATCGCAATTTCCTACCGGTCAAGCGCGACCAATCGATCGTACCCAGTTCAACTGCAAAGGCTGTCGCGTCCGCCCGTTCATGCATCCGTCTTGCACCTTCGATCAATAATGTCGTGCCAACCTCGCATCATCTTGCTTTTTTCATCCAGCATCTGTTCAGTTCCGCTGTTGTTATCCTTCTGTATGCCATGCATTCCCCGGATATGAAGGCTGCAGCTACCGCAATGGATGAAGCTAAAAGCTGTCTCCCAATCATAGAGTCCTGGGAAGGTCATTGGCCAGGTGCTCGTAAATGCAAGGAGCTGCTCGCCGAGTTGACGAGCACCGCAGACGACGCTATTAGGAGAACTAGCAACAACGCTTGTGGAATTCCCATGGGTCAGAACATTGCGCCGACAGCATTGGAATCTAGACGATCGCTTGTTTCTTCCTCGGGACAAGTGCCGACCATGAATCGACCGATAAAGATGAAACCAAGGAAAATCAGCCGTTCACGAGACCCAAACCCTACGCGTCGGCCCCTTGTCTCGTCACCGTATCGTGTAGATTGTAAGGAAGATATGCGCTTGGTAGTGATGCTTACTGACTTACCATGGACTGTAGCACAACGTAACCGGTCGACGTCTCGCAAGAGGGGGCATGACGAGAGTGAAGGTATCGGTGCTTCGAGCTTGTCTTATCCTGGGGTGTTTTCTAGCCCACAGTCGATGGGTGGAAAATCTAGCCCTCACAGCTCCCCAGCGTCTGTTAATTTGCCCTCGCCGTCCATGTCCACCATGGAAACCACTCAGCAGGAGGGAAGTCCCCGTCTTGTGGGCGCATCCCCATACAATTATACAGGCCCACCTCTCTCTCCACTTCATGTCCCTTCGCCTCACGACTACGGGATGCACCATAGCCCTCTTGCGTCTACCAGTAGTCACCAATGGGATGGTGGCCCAGGGGATCAGCGTGGCGTCGACATATACGCTTCCGGATCGCAACCCAGCTCGCTGCCATACACCACATATGAGCATTCGTCATCTAGCATCGATCCAACTTGGTATAGCAGCTCCTCGGATGTCGGGTATACCCACCTTTCAACCACACCACCAACCTCGTCGTTCCCTGCCCCGGGACTGCCCTTTTTGGGCCTTGACTACATTCGAAATTATAATACGAATGGATACTCGACAAGTGAGCAAGATTCCCTCTGGCAGACATTCGATGCCGGCGCGTTTGGAATTGATCCCGAACTTCCCTTTACCTTTGGTGAATCTCCCTCAGACCTTCACGAAGGGCGCCAATCTCCATCGCGGTCCCACCCGTGAGCGCATCCCCCGTGTGTCGAGGCGCGCTCGCTCGCTCGCTGTTGTATTTTTTGCACTCTGTATGCGCGATCCTTCCAAGCTCTTTTTCAGTTTCTCATTCATTCGCGACCATGTATCCATACTCATCGCTGACGACCATTCTGACCCGCATACTGTAAAGTTGCTTTACTCGCTAGGCAGCATACCTAACACATTAATTCTGGCACTGCTTTTTCGTTGTGTCATCGATACTGCTTGGATTTTTCCTCACGAAATCATGTTGACGTTGTACTCGCAGTCCCGTAGCTAGTTCTGCCCCTCATGAATCGAATTAATGGAGGCAGCCGTTCCACTGATGGACCAGTATCAGGAATACGTGTAGTACTCGCTGCACCGGTAATTACCAGTAACCGGCTCCTGGGAGTTGTTACATTGGTTATAATTGAGCAGCCTAACATTGTTAGCGCTTGCCAGCAGCTCGTTTTGAGATCCACGGAACGCCATGGTAAACCACCCAGTAGTCGAGCTCACATCTGAAGCATCTTGGAACCTCGTACGTGCCATGTTCGTGTGTACTCAGCGTCAGGTTAACAGCTTAAAGATCGAAGATAAATTCACACCATATGGGAAGGAAACCTTAACTAGACTTGTTGCTTTTCTTCAGGTATAGATAGTGTGTACTTTTTGTGCTGGTAACTTTCTAATACGTCGGGCAGGATGAGGTTTATCCTTCCGCCAAGCTTTATCATGCACAGATACCCAAAGACCCAGTACAACGGTGGAAGACTGTTGTGCCGATTGTCGAGAAATTGAAGGTGAAGGCACGCAAGCTTGGGCTTTGGAATCTTTTCCTCAGCAAGGCACATTATCCCCAACATGGCGTTCCGCTCTCGAACCTCGAGGTGCGACCATCGATTCGTAAACTCCTAATCAACTGTTGACATGGACAACAGTACGCTGTTATGGCGGAGGTAATTGGACGAGGAGGACATATGGCGTCTGAAGCAGTCAACTGTTCTGCTCCAGATACGGGTAACATGGGTACACCATTCTGCCCCCTCCGTGAATGTTTGCTGAGGCACTTCAGAGGTCCTCGCTCGGTACGGGTCCCCCGAACAGCAGAAGGAATGGCTTACACCACTGCTAAACGGGGAAATCCGCTCCGCTTTCGCGATGACAGAACGATTCGGCATGTAGCTTCATCTTTGGTGTACCATGTGTTATGTATACTGACGCGTAGCATGCAGTGGCGTCCTCGGACGCACGTAACATCAAAACCTCCATCCGACAAGAAGGCAGTGAAATTGTAATTAATGGACACAAATGGTTGCCAAACTTTTTTTTATCTCGTCGTTGTCGGCTTCTCATCGTGCCGATCCGGCTTTGTCGTTCCTTAGGTGGATATCTGGGGCCGGTGATCCCCGCACGAAATTACACCTTGTAATGGGCAAGAGCGACCCAGGAAACCCAGACGGATACAAGCAGCAAAGTGTCGTCATTGTTCCTGCCGATGCCCCTGGCGTTCGGGTTGTGCGTCCGATGGAAGTATTCGGGTACGATG
>JBBPRX010000582.1:0-13643 GCA_038093195.1 Boletus fagicola | reverse complement strand
GAGGCCTCTACCGTGGCGTAGGTCCGAACATTGCCGGCAATGCCTCCAGTTGGGGTCTCTACTTTCTCTTGTCCGTAATTCACGCCCCCCGAACGTGTCTCGTTGCTCATCATGCATCTCGCCAGCTACAACATGCTCAAGAAACGCGCGTCGGGGGACGACCCAAACTTCCGCTTGTCCCCCGGGGCTTACCTGCTCTGTTCTGCTCAAGCAAGTTCGCCATCCGTTCTTTGCTGCATGGTCTCCAACATGTCCTGACGCGCATCGCAGGTGCTGTGACTGCTATCATGACCAATCCAATATGGGTCGTCAAAGTACGCATGTTCACAACGCGTGCAGACGACCCCAAGTCTTACAGGGGTATTTGGCGTGCGTCCTTCCGGTCTGATTACCTCGCGTGTTCTGAGGCCTCTGTTACAGACGGGCTCTCTTCCATATATAGCACAGAGGGCATACGCGGTCTATGGAAGGGGACATCGCTTGCACTCGTCGGCGTCAGCAATGGCGCAATACAGTTCATGGCTTACGAAGAGATGAAGCGGTGGGGCTTTGAGCAGAAACGAAAACGGTTCGCAAGGGCAGGGAAAACGATGACGCCAGAGGATGATAAACTCGTACGCATGATCCGTCCTGATACGCGCTCCTTGGCTCACCTGCGCCGTCACGCGCAGTCCAACACGGCCTATACCGTCATGTCAGGCGGAAGCAAATTGTTTGCACTTGCGGTGACGTACCCGTATCAAGTCATTCGTTCGCGCCTACAAGTCGGTCCATCTCTCCTTTTGCTCGTCCGACGTGTCTCACATATTCTCGCGTTGCACAGAATAATGCCACGACGCAATTATACCCTGATATCCCCACCACCATCAAACGAACATGGAAAGGCGAAGGCATTCGAGGCTTCTACCGAGGCCTCGGAACAAACATTGTTCGTGTCCTTCCTGGGACATGTGTCACGTTTGTCGTGTATGAGAATCTGGCGTGGTTATTCCGGACGACCGCTCTCAAGCGGGAACAAAGGCAGGAGAGAAGTGGACTGTCATAACATATGTGCAAGAATCGACGATGAAAATTATCGTATCTTCAACTTATTGTTACCTTTAAAGGTGTAGATTCTGGTTACTTAGACAGGCATCATTGTACTATACATACTACTACACATCCCAACTCATTTGTCCCTGGATGAATACATTAGCAACTCTGAATCACTGTATCGCGGTATCAAGTCAATCGGTCAAAATAACTATAACTTCAAATCAAGCCTCATCGCACGGAACGCCCGCACCCCCACCCGTTTGCAAACCTCCTCAAGACGAGGAGGCGAGCAGAGCAAAGGACAGACTGGAGCCATAACTGGCTCCCCGCGCTCGATCCGTTTTCCATCATCCCACCGACGAACTGAAACAGAACAGCAAGAACGAACAATGTCCACTCACCCATCGTCAACAGAAAATCCCATCCACCTCGTTCCCTACATGTTCCTGGGAATAAACGCCATGAGCACATCGATACGAAAAAAGAGGACACGGGGGAAACGAAGCAAAAAGGAGTTGATCAAATAACTATAACCACACACGTTCATCGCGCAGAAGCGCCTACTCCTGCGTCCGTATATGCATACAGCCTCAAGACGAGGTTATATGCTGAACGAAGGAGAGACTGGACGGCAAAGTCCCCACGCTCGAAAAGTGTACTTTTTGGATATCATCATATCAAAGGAAATGAAGAAATGGAGTCCGAGACGAGTCGACGATGCCTGTACTCACCTCGATTGGATGAAAGAGCGCGTCGATGGTAGAAAGGAATGAGTGAGAAATTTAAAATACGCTGGTTGTTGTTTTGTATGTACGTGTTGCGCAAGAGCCTCTAAACATAACAAGAACAAACAACCGCCTCCCGAAAATGGGGGTTTGGTCTACCGTACATAGTAGTGGTCACGCAAACCATGGAGCTTCTCTGTAAGTCTGTCTACGTCAAAATGACAAAAAAACGAAAACAAAAACAAAGACTAAAACATAATTTGCTTGCTAGCCACCTCCACGCGACTTCACCTCCGGTCGCTCACGCGTTCAGCTTCCTGCATACCCCATATACCCCGATGCAACTCCATTTCCACCGGCCCACCTCGCGCACCGCCCTTCTTCCCCCCTCCACCCGCCCGACGTCACTTTGAATACGCCACGCCCGAGCCCACCATGGACAGGGACAAGGACCGATCCAAGATCGAACGTCGCCCGACCAACCGACAGATCCCGTTCGAACACGTCTTTGTCCTCGACCCCGAGACGAACAAGCTCTCCCGGACGAAAGAGAGCCTCAAGGCGCTCCTCGAGACGCGACCAAGACAGGGACGGGTCGTCGAGCTCGTCGCGTCGACGCCGGAACCGATCGTACGCGTGACGACACGGAACGAGGTGGAGGCGCGGTATAGGGAGATGAAGAGGGTGTTGAAGAAGGGGGCTAGGGTTGGCGAGGAGCCAAAGGAGGTACAGCTCACGTGGGGGGTGGCGAAGGCGGACTTGGAGCACAAGCTACGCAAGGCGAAGCGCGATCTCGAAAAGGGTTACCGTGTCGCCGTCGTGGTCACCATGAAGAATAGGCATAGACCGTCCGACCGGCAGGAACTGGTAGCGTTCGCGGACGAGATCTCAGCAGCGCTTTGCGAGGTTGGCGAAGAGTGGAAAGAGCGAGAGTTCACCGGACGGTCGATGGTCCTGTCGTTCCGGAAAGCTGAGCTGGACGATGACATTCCATGATGCTCTCCAGTGACAGTCTCGGTGATATCTACTCAACGTGATGATTTCTCTATCCTATTATACACCATTAGCATACTTTTCACGTCCGTTGAGATAACCCTTTCCTCCCCTGAAGCCCCAGAAAACGTCGTCTACGGTGCTTCCACCCATGACCCGCCTTCTTCCACTCTGAACGCTGAATGGGAAGCCCACGTTCCTTGTGCGTTGGCAAGGCATGCGGCAAGAAACGCTTCTTCGGCCTCGAGAACGCAAACGGCTGGCGATTCACCACCGGAACGCCGGGTCGGTTCATTGACGCGTACACCCAAGTCCCAAGGAACAGCCGTTTGTAGGCCATCGGAACCTCAAATCCAGCATCCAGCATCCCATGGACGACCCGCTGTAAAAACGGGTTGCAATTCCGCGGAACAACACCTCGCCTTGAATACCGCATCATTGCTTTCCTCTCCTTCTGCCGCCAGTGCGTAGGCCGTGTCTTCACAGCCCGTCGCATCATGCCAGGCTGCCATCCAAACATCTCCAGCGCAGCATTAAAGAACCGAGCGTCTGGCTGGAGGTTGTATACGCGAGGTTGCGCGTTCGGGACAATGCGTGTAAGGGTATCGTAGATATCGCGCGCTGCGCGGAACATCGAGCGGTAGAGCACTGCACCCATACGGAGCCCGAGTGTCCTCCTCGACCGATGTCTGCTCGCGATCTTGTCCTTGGCAAGAACGAAACATGCCCACCCTTTGACTTTGGCCTTGCTATCTGTACGTGGCTGCCACTTGTGGTCTCCACTCTCGATACGCCCATGGAAGCCCTTCCGCGCCTCCGCTGCATACACCTGCATCATGATCGTGTACGCATGGACGGGGAGACACCACCCCTCAACGACCTCGAGACCCCCATTGCCGCCTTTTAGCCAGCTGATTTTCTCGGCTTGTTTTGCAAGGAGCCAGACGCGCTCCGCGAGGCCCGTCTTGCCGGCTTTGCAGAGCGCATTCAGAACGGAAGTGAAGAAATGGGGCCCGAGGGTAACTGCACGGTAGAGCTTTTCTTGCCGTGCGCGACGTGCCATGATGGCACGCTCGTGGACGCTGGGCGGATTGTCGCCCCATGCCGGGTGATCGACGATGGTCAGCTCAGGAAGAACACGGAAGAGGATGGAGACAACGACATCCGGGTTCCCTGTCGATGTGAGATGAGTAATGTAGGAGGTCAACGTATACATATCCGCTGGGACGTTGGAAGATGCGGGAGATACTGCCAAGAGTTCAGAAAGCGATTGGCTGTTAGAGCCGGGTTGAGGGTGTCGGTGAGGAGTGCCCGATGGTACCACAATGCCGTGATCAGTGTTCTCCTTCAGTTTCCGTAGTTCTGCCAGAGCAAAGGAGACGATATCGTTTCGCCTCAAGAGCGTGCCGGACCGTACAATGATGTTGTACGTGGTAGTATCAGGCTTGAGATTAGGTCGTCGTACATGTTCCATGTGATGGAGAACATCCCGGGCGAGCAAGACAGAAAGACGATGGCGAAGAGCATAGTGTACGAGAGTGTTGTATGTCTCACGCGACAGTGGGGGCATAACATGTACGGGTTTGCCTAGGTGCCTGGCCGGTGGATCTTTGGCCTTTCTTGTTGGGAGGTTTTGCAAAAGGCCAAAAATGACGCGGTGGAAATACTGATATGCATTGATCGTCCGTCCAGAATTTCCTTCTACAATGATGACAGTATCCGGAAGCTTCGGACAGGAGTAAAGCACGCGCAGCAGATGGGATATATCGGAAAAGGGCATGGACCGACTGTCGATAAGCCCCGCCAAGTTGGCGAGAGCCTGCAGAGCCTCTTCGCGGTCTTCAGAGTCATCAGAAAGCTCCTCTTCGCATTGCTGGGCGATTGCTTTCAATAGTCGTTTAGAAGGTATTCTCAAGTGGATGAGCTCTTTCCAACGGTCGATCAGCTGTGGCGAAGCAACTCCCTGACATGCCTGCTGTTCTGTTATCCTTGCCTTGATCTCTTGTGCTTTCTGGGCTTTCGCCTCGTAGTCTTTAACAAGGAGAACGAAGAGCAAGGATCCCATGATGATCTCGCCTTGCAGTAAGCAAAAATTGACGAGGGCCTCAAAAGCACGGTCCGAGCACTGCCGTCTATTCTCCCGAGCCTTGAGCAAGAGCATCAACGCAAAGCGGAGGCCGTCATCTTCGATCGCGTCCGGATTGATAGGAAGATTGTCTGGGAGGAACCCGGGGGAGCGGAACATGGAGACAGCTTTGTCCTTGAGCACGCTGAACACGGTCGGAGGGGCGTGCAGGAGTGCGTCTGTCACCTTGAGGAGGGTGGCCTGCCGCAGAGGAATACCCTTTTTCATCAAGATCTGCGCGGTCTCGTATGCTTTGAGAGGAGAGTCGTTGCGAATGATGTGATGCAACATGACATGGGCGGAAAGCCTGGGAGAAATCGGCTTGTCGAACGTGATGGGAGTAAATTCGAAAGCGGGCATGAAAGGGAGCTTGAGGGGCGCGGGCTGTGGAGCGTCGGTGTGGTTGGAGGAATGGAGAGAGCTGATGATGAAGTGTGCGTCGCGGAACGCGCCGGTACTGCAGGCTAGACGAACGGCTTTGGCGGCCAGTATCGCAAGGTGCTGTGGAGGGAGTGGCGATTGTAGATGTGAACTAGGAAGGGAGAGGTTTTCGGGAGTAGTGCCTGGTTCACTGGACGAGGGCTGGGGTGGTTCGGGCTCGTGTGCGCGAGGTGGCGGTGAATTGGATGAGGTATGAAGAGTCTTGATTGGGTTTTCGGGGCATGGCTCGTCTGCATGGGGAGGTCTAGGCTTGATAGACGCTTGGGGAGGCAAGCGTACGAGGGGGGAAGAGAAGACGGAGCGGGCACTGGCAGGCGGATGGAGCGAGAAACGGGGACAAGCGCTGCGAGCTAGTCTGGACAAGGCCCATTGCATGTGTCTCGCATGCCCTGGAGATGCTTCGTTGGACGTGTCTGGGCGACGAAAAGACGACGAAAAGACTCACCCAGCTGCAGCAAAAACAAAATATGGAGGGAAAGGTGAAGTTGCACGTGACGAGCCAACTTGGACCGCCCACTCGCGGTTGGGAACAAGACACATACCGGCAGTCTGAACCTCCGAGTCGGCAGTCGTGCAGCAGAGAAAACAGCAATAAAAAACAGACCATGAACTACGACAGACCACCACACAGAGGAGGAGGCCCTCACCGGCGACGACACAACAGAGAAAGAGGTAACGTCTTATTGCCCCACCACCACCACCGAAATGTGTGTCATGAACGTTCACCACAGACGACTACGATTATCATGACCGTCGCCGGGAACATGACACCCCCGAGCAGGTCATCAAAACCATTATCATCAAAATGGGCGAAGTCGTGAGTCGACCCTCTCTTGCCCCAGGCGCCCCGTCCTGACGCCGCCCCTCCAGGATCCCGCCCAAGAGGTCCCACGGGTCGCAAAGCAGATCCGTGAAGCACCTGTCACTGTCGCAGCCATATCGGAAGGCTTTCGCGTTGCGTAAGTGTATAGCCAGGATTCTTGCCCGTTCTCTGCTGACCCTGACACAGCGTCACAGAGCAGCCGTACAAGATCCCTTACTATGCAGCCCTGCTCCGTTTGCTGCATGACCCAGCACCTTCCGAGACAGACGCAGTGCTCGCGTCTGCGTCCTCGTCCCAACCCTCGCTTGGAAAGCTAGTCCTCGAAGATTTTTGGAAGGGCTTCCAAGGCTATCTCGACAAGCTGGCATGGCGAGATATCCGTCTCTGCGTACGTCCGAACTGAAAACCGATCACCCATGCTGACCGCGCAACTAGATACACTTCTTCGCCCATTTGATGGTCGCCCAAGTTATTTCTATCGAATCCATGTCTGCGCTTCTCCAATCCTTTGCAGCCGTCCTCGACGAGTTCGGTGTATCGTATGGACGGGGAAAAAATGCTGCTCTGTGTGCTACGGAAGGATTACTCATCGTTTGTCTTTTCCTTTCCTCTTCTTGCCCATCCCCAAACCGCTGCCTTCCAGGCTGGATCTGTTATCAAAAAGAGTTCGTCACCAAACACGGCCGAGATCATCAAAGCTATTCAGGCTTTCAACGAATCTGTTGTCTCCTCAAAGGTCCTCGCCCAGCCTATGATGTCTCTCGAATCCTCAGATGCTGCGCTTCTCGAAAATGCGGAAGAGGTATACTCCATTAAATCACATCTTTTCTTTCTGCTTACACACCGTGATTTGCAGCTTCTTGAGACTGGTCTCGCAGTACTCAAGGCGCTTGAATCGTCTGAGCTTTTGGATGCTTGGAGCAGCGTTCCACAGCCATATCTTGACTACCCGGACCTAGACCCCACTGTCTCTTCGCCTTTCGAGCTGCCCTCCATCCTCGTACCGCCCGAGGTCATTGAGCTTGATGGTCTTGCAACCGACGCAGGCGAGGATGCGCAGGTGAAAAAAGAAGAATGGCCCGAGTATTTCTTCCGCCTCTTTGATAATACTGTGCGTTGTGATGCGCCTTCGAAAGGCTCGTCTCCATGTTGACATCTATGACAGATAACTCCAGAACCCATGAGCGTCTCTGGGTTCCTCATCCGTTCTAACGTCCGTGACACGGTCGACATTTTTGAGGTCAACCGAAAGGAGTGTGCTAGACTGTTGCTTGAGTACCCCAAGTGGTGCGTACCAGGCACATTCAAGCCCAGATCTGGAGCACCACCCGCTACTGAGGAAGACCCGAATGCTAAGAACTGGCAGCTAGAGAGCGTCGTGATCGAGGTAAGCACTGTTTCAAGCTAATCGTTGGGTCGCTCACATCACATCATCCCGTCAGATGGTCCTCGGCTCGTTGTTCCTTCTTCCCGAGTCACCTCATAAACCAGTCTACTACATTGCACTGATCACCGAACTTTGTAAACTCTCACCCTCTACTGTTGGTCCAGCGGTTGGCAAGTCCATCCGAAAGCTGTATACCGCGCTCGGCGACGGACTTGACCCTGAAGTTTCCCGTCGTTTCGTCGAGTGGTTCGCTGTACATATGAGCAACTTCGGGTTCCAGTGGGTGTGGAAAGAATGGTAGGCACCTTTACCTCGTTGTCCCTGGGTTATACTAATGACCTCGCTGAATAGGGTCCCAGATCTTGCTTTTGTGGAGCAGCATCCAAAACGGTCCTTTATTCGCCGAGCAATTGAGCTCGAAGTGCGGTTGTCGTATCATGACCGGATTCTTAAAACCCTTCCCGAGCCCATGCAAACTGACCCGAACGTGATCGCTACTCAATCACCGGGCCCTAGCTTTGGATATGAAGATCCCTGTAAGTTCACTCGACCTAGCCCAATCGTTTCCCTCTCCTCACTGGTGATCCACAGCGAATCCCTACTATGATGCCACCCAGTCTATCCTCAGCCTCATTCGTGGCCGTTCCCGCGCCGAGGAAGTCGTATCTCATCTCGACAGCCTCAGGACATCCCTCGAGTCGACCCCTTCTGCCCCACATCCATACGCATCCATCGACACCCTGATGCGCTCCATAGCTGTCCACTCTCTGCTGTCAATCGGCTCGCGCTCTTTCTCTCACCTACTCAACGCCATTGAGCGGTACCTTCCCCTTCTTCGCGGCCTCGCCAACCCCAATCCTGCGCAAGGCGGTGGCGATATCACGGAGGCTAAAACGGACATTCTCGACGCTGTCTTTTCCTTTTGGAAGAGGAATCGACAAATGGTTGGGATTGTGTTCGACAAGTTGATGCAGTACCAGATTGTCGATCCTACCGACGTTATCGCGTGGACGTTTGGAAATTCAGCGGGCGCTAGCAGCGAGGATGTCACAGGAACGAACCCACTGTCCGTTGGTGCGTTTGAATGGGATCTGATCAAGGGTGCCATGGACAAGGCCAACGGAAGAGTGATGGTTGCGAGGAGGAAGGTGGCGGTGCTGAGGAAGGAGCAGGATGATAGTATTGCACGCGTCAAGGCGAGTGGCGGCGCGGATGTGGCGAGTATGGAGGTGGATGGGGAGGTGAAGCCTATCAAACAGGGTACGGTCCCCGTCTTTGTTGCAGCGCGTGCGTTTCCCTCACCTTTTCTCCACGTAGATGACTCTGCAGAGACTCCTCAGCTCACCACGGCTCTGAAAGCGTTTACGAGTCTCACTCGCGAGCAAAAGGGCGCACTTTCGCGGACGATTGAGGGCTTCGTGTCGTGTCTCGCACCCTCGCCGGGTGATGCCCACCAGAACCCGTATGGCCATAGCGTGATCGGAGATGAAGCTTGGGAACAACGTTTAACATGGTCCAATAACGAGTGGAGGGCATGGGAGACTTGGGGATGGTATAGACACTTTTGCAGAACAGTTTGTCTCTCCCTCTCTACTGCCTGCAACACTGAGGCTTACTTCTAACATCTATCCCAGTATGCGCCGTACCTCCGCAACTATGCGACGACGCTCAGCACTGTCGGTTTCGCAAAGATTCAAGATTCTATAGATCCTTCTGTCATGCTGATCAAAAAGACGTGGGATATCGCAACGGGCCAAGAAGCCTAAGTCTAGACCTATATAGAGCTTGTTCATCGTGCCTACCTGTCCGTCGTGTGGTATCTGTCTTGTGCACAGTATCGTCTTCCGATAATATCGATAATAACTTCATGTCTATCATGAGCACGAACTATCTGCACCACTCGAGACCTCTGCTCGTCAATCCTTCTTGTCCTTGACCTTTGTCCGGGTTCCGGTTGAGTATCCCATCGTACCGATGAACACCAGTCCAGCCCCAGTCCACATCATGGCGTTCGCTTGGCCGCCATACACGGCAACGCTGAGAAGCAGCGACACGGCTTTGCGAACGGTCAAGATGAGCGTCACTGTCAGCGACGATACACGCCCAGTGAGCCTATTGACGCCAATGACGCACAGCAACTGTGTCGCCGTGTTCGCGAAAAGGTACAAGAACATGCAAGGCAGCGCGAGCGCGGGGCTGTCCAGCATCTTGGCGAGGTAAGCACCCACGAGCGTGACGGACGAGAGAGAGACGCTCGGGCTGGCGTTCAGCCGGGTGAACTCGGTCGCGATGCTGTCCCGGGAGAAATAAAAGAGGGGGAGAGGGAGAGCGTGGAGGTAGAACATGTTTTCTTGCCAGGATGGCTGAGCGAGGGGGTCGGATACGGTGTGTGCCTCGGAGGGCTTGATGTATCGCGCAAAGACGTAGTCTTGCGCGAGTCCGAGGAATCCGGAGAGGAGGAGCGCGAGGCTGAGGATGGATATGCCTTGTGCGTAGAGGGAGACGGCGGCGTCGGTTTGTTGTGTGCTCGAGGGATTGGACTTGGGTTTAGAGGCGGAGAGGGTGGTGAGGATGATCCCGATCGTGACTATGAATACGGAAACGACTTGTTTGAGGGTATATCTAGGGGACATGACTGCTGAGTCGTTGGGGAGCGGGGGCAGGGTTGGGGGACGTACCGTTTGTTTACGATGAGCCAGCCGAGGAGCATGTTGATGACCATGCCGCCACTGCGGAAGATGATGTGCACGGTCATTGGTATATCGTATGCGAACGCGGCATTATTGAGGACGGAGAGCATAAAGAAGAGTGCGACCTGCACAAAGTAGGGTAAAAGAGGTACTCTACGTGTTCTTAACCGGGGAAGCCACGTCGTCCGAGTGACGGTCGTGGTGGGTTTCTCATGACCTCCGTTTTCGTGCTGTTTCGAGCGCGGGTTTGTCTGGACGGGGACAGTGAAGGCGAGCTGGGTGGGGAGTGCGTAGAGGGAGACGATGAGGAACTGAAAAAAAGTGATGAGGATGCCCGAGTGAGGGCTCTCGGAGGTAAGTCGCTCCATTGTGATTGCATTGCTGCGAAACTGCTCAGTCTGGGATGGAGGACGTCGTTTCGCGCGACGGCGTACCTGCAGCAGCCACCAAAGACCAAGGAAAGGGTGGTGATCCAGTCGGACAAGGACAACATCTGAAATGACGCGTGTGACCGCGTGTCGGTTTGTACTCTAATATCCAGCGTCGGTCTCCATTCAAACCGCAGTCCGACATGAAAGGGGACAAGACCGCTATAAAAGACGGGGTACGGAATGGGCCCCCAACGACGTTCTGCTCCTCCTCCCTCCCCTCCTCGCCGGTGGGTGCGTTGATTTTTGAATCCCGTGACCTGAACGCGTCGGGGTTGTGTTTGTTGTTTGTCCTGTTCGCGCCCCATTTAAATCGGCAGCGCCGAAATCCACGACTGTCCCTTTTGCTTCATTTCACCCCCTTCGCCGGGCCCCACCGCGACAATCTCTATCAAGTCACTCCCTTTAAAAAAATGTCCGTCGACCGTCGTCACCCCGCCTCTCTCCTCCCCGCCTCCCTCCACAACCCTGGTTTCGTTGACCTGATGAGCAAGCGTGTCTCGATGGAAATGGTCCACCATATCGCTCTCCAGGCAGCGCAGGTTATCATGGTTGAGGAACAGCCCCCAGCGGGTCCAGAGACTCCGCCCTTACCCACCCCGCCACCTACCCCTGTCAAGCCCGTGCCCGCGCCTTTGGACAAGCACGCTCACGACGTGCCTCCTCCGCCTTTCCGCCTCCCTAGTTTGGAGTCCTTTATCGTGCAGCTCGTCCTAAAATCGAACGTGCAGGTACCCACCTTGCTCACCACCCTCATCTACCTCCATCGTCTTCGTTCAAAGCTGCCTCCCATGGCCAAGGGTCAGTCCAGGTTGTCATCCTCCGCTTATCCTGATGCCACTTTTACAGGCATGCCTTGTACGCGACACCGTGTCTTCTTGGCCACGCTCATCGTCGCTGCAAAGTATCTCAACGACTCGTCTCCAAAAAACAAGCACTGGTCTGCTTATTCCTCGCTTTTCGATCTCGCAGAGGTAAACCTGATGGAAAAGCAACTTCTCTTTCTGCTGGACTACGATCTCCGCTTCGACGAAGATGAGGCAGTCAAGCATTTTGTACCCTTCTTCGCTAACAAGCAGAGTAATCTTCCCAGCCCCCAAGAAATGAGGGTCGCTGCCGTCGAAAAGGTTGCCAAGGCCGGAAAAGCGAGAGCTCAGGCACAGCAACCCCAGACCCCTCCTCCTCTTTACGATGCCCTTCCTCGCTCGCAAGTCCCGACGAGTTCCTCCATCGTGTCGACAGTCCGTGGCCTCGCAAAACGAATGTCTAATGGTCGGTTGAGCGTACTGCACAATGCTGCAAGTCGACAGCCTCCACCGCCTATGCCACCATCCCCATTGTCAAGTAGCCATAGCTCCGACACGTTGGGCGTGACCGACTCTGAGATGGACTCCTTGACGGAGGACACGGATTCGTCGAACGGTTCGATCACTAGCTCAGAGGATGAATGCGACGATCAGAAATTGCTGTCCAAGAAACGGTCTGTGCTTGGCTCTCTTCCGTCTCAGATCCGCCGCGAGGGCAGGAAAGTATCCGACACATCGTCTATTAACTCTGCGACGACCGTCAAAGCGATAGGACACTCCTCCCCGACGAGCCAAGAGAACTGTAGTCCCACTCTACCCGAACCATGCTCTATCAGAGTCGTACATCGTCATGGTGGGAAGCCGCGTGTGAGCTCGTACGTGTACGGAACATCGATAGGCGTGCAGGCCAAGGGCATCAATACTCCTGTGGATTCACCTCGGATCAAGGAGAGCTTCAGTACCCCTGGTTTCCTCAGTCGTATGTGGAACGCAGCGACGAAGACCCACGACAAGGAGGTTACAGTCACTAAAGCATGCGCTGCGCCTCCTGCTGTGACCATTGTCGAACCCCCTGACCATCATCCTCAAGGCCACGGGAGCACTTTCCGAAGGTTGGTTCACTCGCGGTCCTCCATCTTTCGAGCGGCGGTCAATTCACACGTCCTTGACGTTTGATCTCTTCCTGGACGGGGGCGCGGGGACGATCACGCATCAAGCGGACATCAAAATCTTGCTTCTATCAAAAAAGCCACTCTTTCTCGCATTGGACGATCTTGCATCTCACATCTCTAACCTCGGACATCCATTGTGCTCGCGGACACTCATGTATTCGACCCCATTTGGTAGGCCAAGAGAGACCTGTGTAATCCCAACCTGACAGACTCTGTGGTGCGTTTCCTATGGACACCCATGCCGCTGTAGCCGTACTTGCATACACGTCTATCTCCCACTCTCGTTCTGTGTATCATACCCTTGTCGTTTTGATCGACTCAATGATGATATCTGTAATGCACGAATGTATGGTTACAATATTCAGCTAGTGTGTGTGTTGAGCGTGATGGCGTAAACGATTCCTCGATCAGTAGATCCTCCAACCCAAACGTCACAGAAGTTTGACGTATGATGCAGGGAAAAGACCCTGTCTTCCCTGACCATCTACTTGCCCTGTCCACCTGCAAACATCCGAGTCAGACACGACGACCGCCAACGATTGGAGCGAAAGAAAAAGCCTGACCAGTCTTCCGACGATTTGTCGGTGACAAACACCCTCATACCAGTGTCGATCGCCAAATCGCCCGGGTCCTGTACAAAACCGAAGCGTCAGCCCCAAATCACCATTTTCTTTCATTTCATTCTTTTTCACGACGCACCTCGCTGCTATAATCATACAACACCTCTCCCCACTCCCCCTCTGCCACCTCCGACTCTGACTCGGGCGCTACCTGTCGTTGCAAATGCGTCCGGACCGCACCACCACCACCGCCGCCGTCGGTACCGGTGTTCGTCTCCGAGGTAGCACGTCGGACCGGCGGTGGTCCGAACGCGTTTTTAGGGGCAGCGAATGCGGGGGGTATCGCTACCCCCGCCGTTTCGGGCTTCTTGAACGCGGAAAAGACGCTCGTCTAAAATATGTGTGATACAGCAGTGTGTGTCGTGGACGCGTCAGATGTCGGGTCCCATCAAGTCAAG
>JBBPRX010000581.1:0-13648 GCA_038093195.1 Boletus fagicola | reverse complement strand
GTGAGAGCCGCATCAGTGACCTCCAGATGAGGTATGATCCCATGGACCAGCCGAGCTACCAAGACCCTTTCGGGTACCCACCGGCATTTTCTCGTTCCCGTGCGGTACATTCCTGTCCTAGCCATCCGACGAGGGGATTCGATGAGCAACACTGACGAGTGCCAGCACTGAGCAGCGTCGCAGCATTGTAGGCAGGTGCTCACGTGACACGTGACACCATCGTTGGCCGACTCTTCACCTCTCTTCCTCACTTGTGGTGGGGCTACCCAGTGTCGAGCGATGCGATCTGCGGCATTATGGCGTCTGCACGTTCCACGTGCATCAAACGAAGGACTTGTGCTCGCAGTTTCACTTCCAATCGTAAAAGTGGTAAGGTTTAATTGTTCAAACTTTGTATGACTTCAGATGCTGACCCGCTGGCTTGTGCTGAGATGACTGATTCTCACAGTGTACCGGAGGAAAACGGTACCCCTGGCTGGAGTCTCAGGTTGTTGGTAATTGTTCGAGATCGTAGGTAGTCGAGCAAACAGTTCCAGGACGCGATTTTCGGCGAGTCAGCTTCGTTCGCGGCAGCATGGGACTATGTAACGTTAGTCGGGCATAAAATTTCATGTGCCGACTCCCAATCCCGGAACACTCCCAATCCTAATTGGAAAGTGGACCCTCTTTACGACGTCCATCTCATCATATTCATGATTGATATTGATCAACCTAGAATGAAGGGGTGCGCTAATCTGAACCTAGCATGTGTCCTGGGATGAAGGTGAGGCCGCAGAGTACCCTCGGGTGCGTTCTGCAAAATCGCTTCGGACTTTGTGGACCTCAGTGAGTTGATGGTCCACCCAGAGGTCCCTCGGTGTTCTGAGTCTTCGGTACTGCGGGTGGGCGCTCTTGTGAAACAGATGTTAGAGATGGTGATGGCCGAAATCCTTATAGCGGTCCTCCTTATATTATTTACCAATAACGGAGTCAAGTTCTCACATCGATCGTGCTGAAACACAAACGGATCTTCTTCGTAGGTCTGCCATATCGTTATCGCTCCCCACGCGACGTCTAACTGGACGACTACAGCAACCTTAGCTCTCGGGTGTGTCGTGACTCTATATTGGACGACAATCTCTCGAGAATCGATCTTCTTACCCATTGCCCCCTGGACCTCCTGGGTTACCATGGGCTGGGAGTGTTATCGGATTAAATCCAAGTGCTCCATGGATAACATATGCCGAGTGGGCAAGAAAATATGGTGGGTTACAACACGTTTAGCTCTACATCATTTACTCAAGCCAGTGTCCGTGCCGGCGACATAGTTTATGCTCGACTATCAGGAAAGGATGTCATCATCATCAATTCGGAAAAGATTGCAAAGGACCTGCTCGAGAACCGGTCCAGGAACTATTCAGACCGTCCATACCTCATCACTGCTGAAATATCAGTTCTTTGTTTTCTTATCATAGTGCTGATCTCAATCCACTATTCAAGGTGTGGGCTGGATTTTCAATCTGCTCTATTGTCTTATGGCAATCTATGGAGACTGCACAGGCGGTTTTTCCACCAGACATTTCGGCTCGATGCAGTATCAAGATTTCTGCCTTTCCAATACCATAAGTCATGCAATCATCTCCGGCAGTTGCTCGATAGCCCAGAACAACTCAATGATCATGTGTTTGAGTAAGTGTATTGTACAAGAGTGAATGTGGTGATTGACTCGATCCTTCATCGAGGTACACACACCAGTCATTCTGAATAGCATGTACGACTATGTCCCAGTATCTCGGCAGGACGAACTCGTCGAGATCATTGCAGAAGCATTGCAAGTTGTTGTACCTGCAGTGTGCCCCAAGGTTACCATTCTGGTTGACGCATTTCCGCTATGTGAACAACCACATTTTCTGTTGCATTTTCGACTCGAATCAAGAGATGAATCTATTCGAAGTACTCCATCTCCCGTCATGGTTTCCCGGTATGTCATTCAAGAGGCAGATGGCGACTGTACGCGCATTTTCCAAGCAGTATCTCGAAAGGCCGTTTGAGTATTCTCTTCGAAGAGTGGTATGGTCATTTCGATTATTCGTTTCGTGGGCACATTACATAACCAAGTACATACGCTAGACGCGCGGTATCATCGCACCGTCAATAGTCTGTGACGCACTGCGACATATGGAAGAGAAAGGAATTTCGCCCGACCAATCATGGATGGAAGAGCTCAAGAAGGGATCTGGGAGCGCACTCATGGGTACACTGTTCAAATGCCTCGCGGGATCCTTTTCTCATGTGTGTTATCCGACTTGTTAGCTGCATCAGAGACCGTACGTGACAATATGTCCTCATGGTAATGATCATTACTAAGAATATGAAACAGTCCCACTCGGTCCTGATGACGTTCTTTCTATTGATGGTATTGAACCCAGCAGCGCAGGAAAGGGCGCAAGCACAAATTGATGCTGTGGTGGGAAAGGGCAGACTGCCAACAATAGATGATCGACCTTTGTTGCCCCTCGTAGATGCCGTCTTCTGGGAAATACTCAGATACAGCCCCATCAGCCCTCTCTGTGAGAGATTCCGTCGTTTGCTTCGCTCTTGTTGCTCATCCCGCTTGAATCACGCAGCGGTTCCGCATGCTGCAGCGGTCGATGATGTGTATAATGGATTCCACATTCCAAAAGGTGAATAATTAGCAGCTCCCTTCTGAGTGACCGAGCGTGTAATGATATCCTCGGGTCCAGGTGCTATGGTCATCACAAACCTTTGGTGCGTACTTCTACAGCCTTTCTTTAATAGATCTCAAAGACTGCATTCACTAGGTCAATGGCCCGTGACGAAACCAGGTACCCCAACCCAGATGCATTTATACCCGAACGATTCCCTAACGATGATGGTTCCCTTAAACCCAATGACATTGAACACATTACGTTCGGATTCGGACGACGGATGTGTCGGGAGACACTTTGCAGACAGAGGTCATCGCCAAGGTATTGGCGGTGTTCAAGATATTGAAACCCTTGGACGAGAACGGGGTGGAGGTCCCTGTGAAACCGAGATTCTCAACCGGGATGGCAATGTAAGTGATCCACGACAGACGTCATTAAGTAATATTTCTTTTCATCTCGGGCATGGTGCCAATTTTCTCTTATACAGACATCCACTCCCATTCGGGTACAGGATCGTGCCAAGGTTTCCAGGGATGGACTTTGAGAAACTAGAGCAGTTGATTGCTGCAAGCAGTCCTTGATACTTTTTCTTTTTTCTGGCTCGGATTTGTCCTTGCGCATCAAGTTCCTCATTTAGCTCAGATATAGGAGTCATCTTTCGACGTGCGTTAGTTTGTGAGGGAGCGATTGGCTTGGCTCGTCCAACATCTCTGGAACCTGTATCCGACGAGTGGGTGCACTGAGCGAGCAATGACTTACGGACATGACCACTGCTCTCCCCCAGTTTAGCTCGGATAGCAGCCAGTGTCAAAGAGGCGACTTTGCGGACGGTGTTGGTCACGGTGGGTGTGCGAGTTGCGAGGGAGGCGATGTTGGGGTCGTCGAGTTGGATCTTGGTGATAAGGTAGATGATGGAGTGGAGCGTGACGCGTGAGTGGAGGTGCGGAATGGCAGTGCCACAGCGGAATATGTCTGGGCCCGGTGGTGACGGGCCCCGCTTGTCCGAGTAACACCGAGTCGTCGTTTGTCTTGCTCGCAAGTTGTGGTGAGGCTACCCAGCATAGAGCCAAGCGATCTGCGGCGCGACCGCCATCCACCAGCACTTTACTTGTGTAAACGGCTACAAAATGGAGTGGCATCAGAATGGATCTGTGGGGTGATGTCGCGGTGATCGATTCATCAGATCACTCATCCTCGTTCCCACCTTCAGGCCGCATGCCCTCATCGTACCTCAAACAGCTAGGCACCAAAGTGGATCTAAGCATTATCCGATGACATCGCGGTGCCTTGCTCCCACCCAGGCCCAGCCTGAGACTCAGTGAGCCTAGCCGGGGTTGGTGCAGGGGCCCTACTACATAGTAGGGCTAGGGGCGCAGGCTTCACATTCAGGCCGTGGGCCGAATAAATTTAGCGACCAGCCATAATATTAAATGCTTCCGCGGCCCATGGATACTATTGAGCCCACTGCAACCCCACACGGCCATCAAACGTGCGATATGTATGCCAGAAAAGGAAGTGGCTCGCGGCCGAGTAACATATTGTAAAAGAGGCCTATCATAGCTGCCACCATCAAGCAATTGAATGGCTGGTCGGTCCAAAGTTTCGGGAGTCCCACCTTCAGACCGCATGCCCTCATCGGTGTCATTCCCATGTTGCGCTTCGAGCCTAGCCCAACTAACTCGCCGCTTCTCGTGCTTTGCAAGGTCTCTTTCCTCCTACCAAAGGCGCTTCGCCGCTCTTTCTCTGGTTGCTTTCAATATGGGACTTGTTGGCATAATCGAGGGGTTCAGAGTTCTGGGTCCTTGCCCATGGCTCGTCTTCTGTTTTTCTGGATTGGATTTAGAGTCTAGAGCAACCAGCCATGTGTTTGATGGCAGCTATCCCTCGCCTCAGTTCTATACAACGCTAAGCACGATCTTCGGTGTCTATTGTACATACACGTACCCCGTCAGTGGGTTACTCGGCCGCGGGCCACTTCCTTTTCTGGCATATCGTGCGTTTGATGGTCGTGATCCTTATGTACAGCAGTCCTCAGCAGGTTACCAAGAATAATCAAGTTCTCACGTTGACCATACTAAAACCAACAAATCTGTAGGTGCCATCGTCATCGTCCCCTCCCTACGCGATGTCTAACTGGACGACTGCAGCCACCTTAACTCTCGGGTGTGTCGTGATTCTATATATTGGACGACGAGCTTTCGGGAGTCGAACTTCATATCCATTGCCCCCTGGACCTCCTGGGCTACCATGGGTCGGGAGCGTGATCGGAATGAACGCAAGTGCTCCATGGATAACATATGCGGAGTGGGCAAGAACATATGGTGGGTTGCAACATGTTTAGTTCCACGTGATTTACTCAAGCCAATATACGTGCAGGCGACATAGTTTATGCTCGGCTTTTCGGAAAGGATATCATTATCATCAATTCGGAAAAGATTGCAAAGGACCTACTCGAGAATCGATCGAGGAACTATTCAGGCCGTCCATACCTCGTCACTGCTGAAATGTCAGTTCCTTGTATCTTATCACAGTGCTAATCTCAGCCCACTATTGAAGGTGTGGAATGGGTTTTCACTCTACTCTATTGCCTTATGGAAATCAGTGGCGACTGCACAGGCGGCTTTTCAACCAGACGTTTCGGCTCAACGCGGTACCCAGATTTCTGCCCCTTCAACATCGCAAGGCATGTCATCTCCTTCAGCAATTATTAAATAGCCCCGAACAACTTGATGATCATGTGTTTGAGTGAGTGCATTGTACGAGAGTGAATGTGGTGGGAGACCTAACTCGATTCTCCATCGAGATTCGCGGCATCAGTCATTCTGAACAGCACATACGACTATGACCCAACATCTCGAAAGGACGAACTCGTCGAGATCATCGCAGACGTGTTAAGAATTGTTGTACCTGCAGTGCGCCCTGACATCGCCATTATGATTGATGCCATTCCGCTATGTGAGTCAATTCCATTTATTTGACTTAACTCAGGAGATGAATCTATCGGAAGTGCTTCATCTCCCATCGTGGTTTCCCGGTATGTCATTTAAGACGCAGATGGCAAGCACACGCGCGATATCAAAGCGGTATCTTGAAAGGCCGTTTGAGTATTCTCTTCAAAGATTGGTATGGTCATTTCGATCACTCGTCCTGTGGGCATATTAAATCTCTACATGTGCTAGAGCGGTAATATGGCACCGTCAATGGTACACGATGCACTGGGACATATGGAAAAGAAAGGAATTTCCCCCGACGAATCATGGATGGAAGAGCTCAAGAAGGGGTCTGGGAGTGCGCTTGTGGGTACGCTGCTCAGATGCCTCGCAAGATCCATTTCTCATGTGTGTCATCCCTGTTGTTAGCTGCAGCAGAGACCGTACGTGGCAATATGTCCTCACGGTAACGATCATCACTAAGAATATGAAACAGTCCCACTCGGTCCTGATGACATTCGTTCTAATGATGGTGTTGAACCCGGCAGCGCAGGAAAAGGCGCAAGCACAAATCGATGCTGTGGTGGGAAAGGCCAGATTGCCAACAATAGATGATCGATCTTTGTTGCCCTTCGTGGACGCCCTTTATTGGGAAGTACTCAGAATCAGCCCCATCTTTCCTCTTTGTGAGTGATTCCGTCGTTTGCTTCGTTCTTGTTCTTGTTTCTGATCCCGCTCGAATGACACAGCGGTTCCGCACGCTGCAATAGACGACGATGTATATAATGGATTCCACATTCCAAAAGGTGAATAATTGGCAATTTCCTTGAGCGACCGAGCGTCTATTGACACCCTCGAGTTCAGGTGCTATGATCATAACAAACCTTTGGTTTGTGCTTCTACATCCCTTCTTTAATGGATCTCACTGACTGCTTTTCACTAGGTCAATGGCACACGACGAATCCAGGTACTACAACCCAGATGCATTTATACCCGAGCGATTCCTCAACGATGACGATTCCCTTAAACCCAATGACATTGAACACATCGCTTTTGGATTCGGACGGCGGATATGTGTCGGGAGACACTTTGCAGACGCCTCACTTTGGGGGGCGATTGCCAAGGTATTGGCGGTGTTCAAGATATTGAAACCCTTGGACAAGAACGGGGTGGAAATCCCAGTGGAACCGAGGTTCTCGAGCGGGATTGCAATGTGAGTGATGCACGACAGATATCATTATTTTTTTTTAAATTTCGCGGGCGTGATGCTGGTTTTCCTCTTGTACAGACACCCACTTCCATTTGGGTACAGGATCGTGCCGAGGTTTCCAGGGATGGACGCTGAGAAACTGGAGCAGTTGATTGCCGCAAGCACTGCTTAAATAACACAATTTCTTTTCTTTTCTTTTTGCCCCGGATTTGCCCATTCGCGCCAAGTTCCCCATTTAGTTCAGATATGTGAGTCATGGTTTAACGTGTGCTGGTTTGAGAAAGCAATCGGATTAGCTCGTCCAACATCTCTGGAGCCTGGATCCGACAAGTGGGTGCACTGAGCAAGCAAAGACTGACGGACATGAGCAATGCTTTCCTTCACTTTGGCTCGGTTTTGTGGACAGTGTTGGTCAGACCCCGACGAGCATGGTGAGTGTGCGAGTTGCGTGCGATGCGGTGTTGGGGATCTGCGCGTTCCTCGTGCGTCAAACGAAGGAATTAGGCTCCCGGATTTACTCCCAATTGTGAAAACGGTGAGACTTAATTGTTAAATTTTGTATGGCTACATATGCTGACCCGTTGGCGTGTGCTGAGGTCGTGCATGCTCAGTGTACCGGGTCGTACCCGATTTTCGGCGAGTTTCGTTCGCGGTGTCCCGTTCAAACTAACCTGCCAGTCGAGGACTTTAACATATACATTTTCATTTGCTGGCTCCCAGAACAACCATAATCGTAATTGGGAAGTGGATCCTCTTGACGATGCTGTATTCGAGACTCATTGACAATTTGACATTACTTTCCTTCGTAACATATTCGATATTGATCAGCCTGGAATGGTGTGATGCTCTAGTCCGAAGCTAGTGTGCGTCTCGGTATGAAACGGTGAACTCGCAGAGTACCCTTGGCGGCACACGCAACGACTTGGCGGCATATTGCCGCCAAATGGAACAAGAAAATTTGTCAATTGATCAATAGAATATCAGAACGATTAAGAGAAAGGAATCCGTGTCACCCAGCGTCTTGGGTCTTTTTGCCTCAATTGTCCACCCAGGAACCCCTCGTCCCAGATGATCAGTAGGTAAGCTTCTAAGTTCTGCAGGATTTAACACGTCTGAAACATGGAGATTACTATACGTTTGAGGCGTTAGAGCCGGTGATGGCCAGAATCCCTACAGCAGTCCTCCAGACCTTGTTTTCCAAGAGCAGTAGTCCAGTTTTCACATCGACATACTAAAACCAAACAAACCTTCTCCCTAGGTCTGCCATCTTATCACCTTCCACGCAATGCATTACTGGACAACTACAGTTACCTTAGCTCTCGGGTGTGTTGTGGTTCCACATATTGGACGACGAATTCTCGGCGGGAGTCGATCTTCTTACCCACCACCCCCCGGACCTCCTGGGGTACCATGGGTGGGCAACGTTATCGGAATCGACACAGACGCTCCATGGAAAACATATGCCGAGTGGGCAAGAACATATGGTGGGTTACAACCTGTTCTACGTCATCCACTCAAGCCGATATGCGTGCAGGCGACATTGTTTATTCTCGAATGATGGGAAAAGGTATACCATCATCATCAATTCGGAAAAGATTGCAAAGAACCTGCTCGAGACTCGGTCTGGGAACTATTCAGACCGTTCATACCTCAACACCATTGAAATGTCAGGTCCTTGATTCATATTCATCTATTAAGCTCAATCCACTATTCAAGGTGTGGTCTGGATTTTCATTCTGCGTTATTGCCTTATGGCAATCAATGACGACTGCATAGGCGGCTTTTCCACCAGACGTTTCGCCTCGACGCGGTATCCAGGTTTCTGCCCCTTCAACACCGCAATGCATGTCGTCTCCTCTGGCAGCTATTCAACAATCCTGAACAACTCGATGATCATGCATTCGAGTAAGTGTATAAGCGTGAATATGATGATAGATCCAACTCAACTCTCCATCGAGATACACGGCATCAGTCAGTCTGAAAAGCACGTACGACTATGGCCCAATATCTCAAAAGGACGAACTCGTCGAGAATATTGCAGAGGCGTTGAAACTTGTTGTATCAACAACGCCCCCCGAGGTTGCCATGGTGGTTAACTCCCTTCCACTGTGTGAGTAAATTACGTTCCCTGTTGCATGTTCGACTCGAATCATGAGATGATTCTATTGGAAGGGCTCAGGCTCCATCTCCCGTCGTGGTCACCGGAATGTCGTTTAAGAGGCAGATGTCGGACCACTCGCGCGTTTTTGAAGCGAGCAGAAGACACACTCTGCCGAGGCGACGGACGATTGAATGTAAATAAGTGTGTCGTTCTGTGAGCGGGAGTGGTGGGCGGGAGCGAAAGAGAGACGTCAGAGAAAGCAGTGTCGGGGGGTGACGCTGCGAGTGAACAAAGTGGGCGCTTCGAAGAGAAAGAGACGCGCCAAAGTTCGCTTACTCATGCACGGACTAAATTCTGGTCTAGGACCTTCCTAGAACGACAGCATGCTCAATGCTCGCTGTCGTTGGGGAGTCCCCTGACTCATCGTGTTTGTCGCGTGTCATTTTGTCTCTCTTGCTCGCTCGTGATCCAGCCTGAGGGCTAACTTACCGTTTAGCGCCTCTTACGGTATATTTGCAAAAAATCAAGGAACGACGCGCAATTTTTTTTCTGCCCTTCGGTTCCATTGGCATGTTCAACTATGTGATATGTGGCGTTACCGAACTTCCACGTGCATCAAACGAGGAGTCGGGCTCCCGGATTCTCTTCCAATCGCGAGAGTGGTGAGATTTATTTTATTGTCGATTTTGTATGACTACATGTGCTGACCATATGCCCGAGCTCAGATGAAACCGATACTAACAGTATACCGGAGGTAGTACGGTACGGTACACAGTGGCCAGTGGAGTCCCGAGTTGTATATAAGGTTTGGCAATCCGGTAGCTAGTCGAGCAAACAGTTTCGTGCCTTTCGGCAGGTCAGTTTCGTTTGCGGGCGTCCATGAAACAAATGCTACGTTCCAGTCATAGGAATCTAGCACCTACTTTTGCTGATTCCCGCAGCGACCGCAAACCCAAATAGGACGTGGATCCTCGTGACGATACTGTGTTACTCCCATCGCAGCAGGATCGATGTCGATCAGCCTGGAGTGGTATAACCCGCTGATCCGAAGCTGGCATGCGTTGCAACCTGAGCCTGCATAAAATTGAGGTCGCAGTGTACCCTCACTAGGTGCGATATGCAAACTACAAACAAGGAAAGTCGATAGAACCTCAGAAAGATCAAGAGATATGCAATCCACACCCGATGTTTTAGGCATTGCTAACCTCAATGGTCCAAAAACCCCTCGGTGTTCCTAGCCGCCGTTAGGCTATACGTGGGTTCTCTTCCGCAGCAGATGAGATGAAAAATGGGATACACTACAATTTTTGGGCGTTGGAGCCGGTGGTGGCCGAAGTCCTTACAGCTAGTCTGGTAACCAGCCCGTCTAATGACAGCTGCCCTACAGATCTTGTTTTACCAAGAGCGGTAATCAAGTTCTTGGCACATCGACATATTGAAACCAAATGAATCTTCTCCGTAGGTCTGCCACCTTATTCCCCTCCACACCATGTACGACTGGACGACTACAGCCACCTTGGCTCTCGGGTGTGTCGTGATTCTAAATATTGGACGACGAGTTCTTGGGAGTCGATCTTCTTACCAATTGCCCCCTGGACCTCCTGGGTTACCATGGATAGGGAACGTTATCGAAATAAATCCAAGTACTCCATGGATAACATATGCCGAGTGGGCAAGAAGATACGGTGGGTTACAATATGTTCAGTTCTGCATCAGCCACTCAGGGTGATGTGCATGCAGGCGACATTGTTTATTCTCGACAGTTGGGAAAAGACATTATTATCCTCAACTCGGAAAAGACTGCAAAGGACCTGCTTGAAAATCGGTCTTGGAACTATTCAGACCGTCCGTATCTCATCACCACTGAAATGTCAGTCCCTTGTTTCTTATTCATACTGTCAAGCTCAATCCACCATTCAAGGTGTGGTCTGGGTTTTAGTTCCGTTCTTTTACCTTATGGCGATCGATGGCGATTGCACAGGCGGTTTTTCCACCAGACGTTTCGGCTCGATGCAGTATCAAGATTTCTGCCCTTGCAACACCACAAGGCATGTCATCTCCTCCGGCGGTTGTTCAATAGCCCCGAACAACTCAATGATCATATATTCGAGTAAGTGTATCGCACGAGAGTGAATGCGGTGATAGACCTAACTCAACTTTCCATCGAGATACACAGCGTCGGTCATTCTGAACAGCGCGTATGACTATGACCCGGCATCTCGGAAGGACGAGCTCGTCGACGTTGCGGCAAATGTGTTGAAGGTTGTGGTACCTGCTTTTCGTCCCGACGTTGCCATTATGGTTGGCGCCTTTCCGTTGTGTGAGTCAATTACATCTCCTGTTGTATGTTCCATCGTGACAGGATCTATTGGAAGTGCTTCATATCCCATCGTGGTTTCCCGGTATGTCATTTAAGAGGCAGATGGCCATCGCACGCATCTTTTCGAAGCAGTATCTGGAACGGCCGTTTCAGTACTCTCTTCAAAGACTGGTAATGGTCATCTTGATTGTTCATCCTGTGCGCATGTTCATAATCATGTATCCTAGATGCGTGGTAGCACTGCACCGTCAATGGTACATGATGCACTGCGAGGTATGGAAGAGAAAGGGATTTCGCCAGACGAATCATGGATGGAGGCGCTCAAGGAGGCATCTGGGACTGCGTTTTTGGGTATGCTACTCGGATTCCTTGCGAGATACTTTGCTCATGCGTATTATCCAACTTGTTAGCTGCATCAGAAACCGTCCGTGACACAATGTCTTGATGGTAATGATCATCACTAACAATATCAGACAGTCACACTCGGTCCTGATGACATTCTTTCTGATGATGATGTTGAACCCGGCAGTGCAGGAAAAGGCACAAGCACAAATTGATGCAGTGGTGGGCAAGACCAGACTGCCGACCATAGATGATCGACCTTTGTTGCCCTTCGTAGACGCTATTTTTTGGGAAACACTCAGATGTTACCCCATCTCTCCTCTGAGTGAGTGATTCCGTTCCTTTGTTAGCCCCCGTTACTGATCTGCTTGAATCACACAGTGCTCCCTCACGCTGCTGTGAACGACGATGTGTACGGCGGATTCCACATTCCGAAAGGTGAATAGTCGACAATTCCCTTGAGCGCACCTGAGTGACTATTGATATGCGCTCTCAGGTGCTATCCTGATAGCGAACGTTTGGTTCGTGCTTCTAAAATTCCCGTGTGGTAGATCTCTCGGTGACCGCCTTCAATAGGTCGATGGCACACGACGAATCCAGGTACCCCAACCCATATACATTCATACCCGAACGGTTCCTCAACGACGACGGTTCACTTAAACCCAATGACATTGAACATATCGTGTTTGGATTCGGACGACGGATCTGTGTCGCGAGACACTTTGCAGACACGTCAGTGTGGGCGGTCATCGTCAAAGTGTTGGCTGTGTTTAAGATATTGAAACCCTTGGACGAGAACGGGGTAGAGATCCCGGTGGAACCGAGATTTTCGAGCGGGGTTTCGAGGTGAGTGACTCGCGATGGATATAATTAGTCTCGGACGTGGTGCTGATTTTCTCTGTTATAGACATCCACTTCCATTCGGGCACAGAATCGTGCCCAGGTTTGTAGGGATGGACGCTGAGAAACTGGAGCAGTTGATTACTGCAAGCACTACTTGACGCAATTTTTGTTGGATCGATACATAAAGTTCCTTAGGTGTAGTCATTGTTGGACGAGCGTTGGTTTGTAAGAAAACCAAAGAATTATAATAAATCGTCCAACAGCTCTGAAGTGAAGTGAGCCTGGTCTTATGCCAGAAACGGGAATGGATGAGAGGAGGGCGTATACCCCGTGGAAGGACGATGTTTTTGTCTACCTGGTCCTCTCATTCTCGCTTCTGCCAGTGAGTCTTTACCCTTTACCTCCTGTTCGGATTCAAAACACCATACAATACTCACATCATTGCCTCGCAATATACAACCCACTCCGTACTAACACTAGGAGGGAGTGAACTGTATACACGCCTCACTGTTACATTACCTCTGCAGAGCTCTAAATTCCATGGACCTTGCGGATGACCATTGACCAAGAACAAAACAAGGGGGAAAGCGTCAGGAGAGAACGAGAGTCGATCGCCACAAATCATATTCCAAAGCTTCATACACCAACGTAGATAAATGGAATTCAAGATAAGAACGATACACCAGACTCGCGAAGACGCTTGATCGCGTGGTGCAATGCTTCTGCAGCATCCCCACTGTCTGGAACCTTGCCATCCTGAAAGAGGCTTTTGTAGACATCCTGCGTGACCCTTGGCGCATCGCTGTCCATGATCGTCCACATCGTTGCGATGGCATCCCTGTACCCCGCAAGAAGCATTCCCGCCGCAATATGGATAGCCTCCTCCGAAAGTTGCTCGTCTCCCATTGCAGTTTGGCATGCAGAGAGGAACGCGAGACCCCCCAGAGGGCGTGACAATTGAGCGATATCGGAAAGTTTCAGACATTTGCAGTGTGCGAGTAGGAGACCGCTGTCGAGTGACGGATTCGTGCCGTCTTGCGTGCCGTGACATGCAAAATGCACCCAGTCCGTCTTCGTCATCTTCGCCAACACATCCTCGACTGTCCCATCAGCCTCCTGCAAGCCAACAAATGGCGACGAAGGCGTTAGCTCCTTGATGACCTCCATCTCCATTGGCACGCCACTGAGGTGAGCCTGGCCGTCCGTGCTCGGTTGACGGATAGCGAGCAGGCGGATATTACGTGAAGTCACTTT
>JBBPRX010000580.1:0-13657 GCA_038093195.1 Boletus fagicola | reverse complement strand
GGACGCTCTAAATAAGTACCTTCTCTACAGAACCTACGACCGAGGAGTTAGTAGTTTTACCATTGACAATTTGCATGCCTGGAACCTACCTAAGAAAGCAGTCGTGGCGGCTTTTTTCAGAGCCCTTTCATATACCAAACGGTACAAGTCATCGAACTTCTCCATGCGGGCAATGTGATCCGGTACCATCGAGGGATTAACATCTTCCTTGGATTCCTAAAATAATACCAAGCCATCCCCAGCTGGTTCACAATGAAGGTGGACGAGACTTACCATTCGCTTCTGGACGTATTGGTACGGTTTCTCGACCATCTGGACACCCCACTCACGAGCCACTCTTGCTTCACGTTTGATCCAAGACCCAGGAAGCCACTCAGGAATATGCAGCACTTCCAAAACGGTGTCAAGTAAAGTTGTGCTTCAAGTGTATTCAAACGTGCTCACAAAACGGGAATGTCTTGAGGAGGGCTGCCTTCTCTGGCGTTACTGCCGGGAATGAAGCTTCGATGAATTTGTTGATAATCGATACCATTTGGTCATTCTGGGGGCTTGGATCGTAGTCATACAAAGAACACATCGCGACCCCAGTGGCAAACCTGCATGACTCTGAGAATCCTCAAAGATGACTCAAATTGAACGAAATGGCCTTACATCGAATAGTGAGATGTGTAATCGTTGGGATTGTCCATCACACTTAAGATCAACTGGCGTGCTTTGCGGAGTTGCAACGGATGAAAGCTAACAGCGGCGTTTGCGTGGAACGTCTGATGGAGTATTCTGCGGCACAATCTCCAATGTTCACCATACTGCGCAAAAGCGAAGTTGCAATCGTGTCCATACCTGGAGGTGCATTCGTTAGCGTCTGGTTCACCACAGGACACTTCATTAAGTGGAGATTAGAGAGGGATTTACTTACGGACTGACTGTTGCTATGAAAGGACGATTGGAGTATATCTGGGATCGTTTCTCGAGCAGCTCCGTTCCAACCGAGTGTGAGTTCAGGACCACGACGTCCGTATCCAAAAGGCGGATGTACATTATATCACCTAAGAATTGTCGGGGTCATGTATTCCTGCTTCGCACTATTGCACTCACCATACTTCGCCTGCCATTTGGTATAAGTCTTGAAGGGTTCCTCAATATTAACAGAGAGAGCGCTTCCCACGAATGGTAAAGGGGTGGGGCCAGGGGGGAGAGGATGTCCCTTCCTCTCGATGCGATTCTGAATGAGCCGTCGAATCACATCCACGGACACAACCGTGAGTGGAACGAGTGCTGCGAGCTGAGTGCTTGAAATGGACCACTCCATCCTTGCAGTGGGGATAGTATTCTATGGAAATCCCTCCCCACAAGGACACCAAATTATATCAGGACATTCGGTTCAGCAGCTTGACTCATCGGCCAAGTTCCTGACAGAAAGCATGGTTCGCGAATACAAGAGTGTGGAAGTTTCCTTGTGCTCGTTACTGTAACCTGCGGTTACCTGCCATAATCGGCCTTCTATTGATCACGCTCAGTACAATCAAAGGCGTAGTTTTGACGTACTATCATTCCCACCAAAGTGAAAATGTCTAACGCCGCAATGTGAATTCCACAAAGTAACATATTCTTGACAATCGAAGAGACCCTAGAGACTCACAAATTTATAGGAGGTGTAGGATAGCGTTCAAGCTCCTCCTCGTTCTCCGATATCTTGTCAAATCTGGAGACGGTGGGTTCATTGCCATCGATGCCGAATTGCCTGTGTTCGTTTGCACGCTTCCAAACCTAACAGGTGTGGTTGTGAAAGCGGTGGAAAGGATTGACTGGATTTTTTGCACTACAGTGGGAACGATAGTATAGAAACACCACGTTCATATTAGCGCCGCTGCGACGGACGTAGTAGAACGTTGACTTTCGTCACTGTTCCATATCGAATCCCAACCATGGGATGGCTAGGCAGGAATCCATGCAGGGTAGTCCCGGCATGGTACCACTGTCACGTCACCACACGGGAACGAGCAAATGCTGGTGGGAACCCAAAGGCGTCCTGCTAGGTACTAGCTTAGCTGGTCCGCGGGATTCTACCTCATCACATCACTGATGCGGCTCTCGTTGATAAGAAGCCTTCTTCTCCCCACCCACCTTCGTTAGAATTCAGGGCGCGGGACCATGCAGTAAGAATAATAACAGAACAATCTTGTTTGTCTGAGGTCTGTCAAACAAGTCAGGACGAGAACTTTACATGCCGCAGGAGACTCCGACTCAAGCCATGTGATTATGTAAGCGTATCGAGCGGAAACTGTGATTTCCAACAACCTTCACCTGGCAAATTCGATATGACACCAACCTTTCAATTAACGTCAGTGGCCCGTCACACCAAGTATACCCCTCGTGGTCACTGCTCTGGAGAATCCCTTTGTGGTCACTACTTCAGCTCACTCCCTTCGATTGTCACGGTTATGGTTGGTAGTTCACCTAAACGGCCCTGGAAGGGCTCGAAATCGCATGCCCTATACTAGTACAACTACTATACCCTTTTCAAGTTACCTATCCATGCACATACTGTACATGGCCAATCCTCAGATAGAAGCGCTTGACAGGCGTACCAAAAGGACTGACAGCCCAGGTTGTCCTGTCCTAGCACATGACTCCTGAAGTAACTTTTCCCTGACTGCCACCCCACTGACTGGCACCTTCAATAGGAGGACTCTCAAGCCCGGAATGTCGACCGAAACAGCAGGTGGTTTAAACGCTTTGCTTTAGTGACAGGTTCAGAGCAGGGTATCGGTCTCAGGCTCACAGCATTTAATTGCATTCCGACTCGCGAGCGACGGATACGATATTGGGTTGAACGACATTTATACAAATAAGAACAAGCTTGAGGTTCCAAGCAAAGAAATCATCCGCCAGTATCCTGGTTGGCGTGTTTGTGTTCTGGTGGCCGGCGTGAGCGTGGAAGGGGAAGGGGAAGTGAAGGACATGGCCGACGGTGCGGTTGCAGCCTTGGGAATGACAAAGAATTCAAGACTGTGTACATACATATTGCCGCAGACGGAATTTGTGCCACAAGACATGAGTCGCCTCTGCGTTTACGCTATGGAATCACCTTCCTCATTTAGCCAGGATCCGTTCGAGAGATGCCTTGCTAACGTGTGGTCGGGGGGTGATGTGACAAGGGAAGGTCAATGGATGGCTAGGAAAGGGATCAGTGGCACAATCGGAATAGTGGATCCATCAATGCAACCCACCGAGTTGCTCCCTTCATAAATTCTGCTGTGCATGTGATATCTTTCCCCTCTGCATCTTTGGCAAGATTGAAATCGAGCGTCGCTAGCATCGTCACCACAGCACACCAGGCGGACGCATCGGCGAAGTGTCGACCTGGTGACGATGAGAGTGAGCAGCAGCGCGGCTGGATCAACTTATGTACATATGGCACATAGTTGCTGACCTGGACATATTCTCCTCCCAAACCCAAATGCGAAGTCGGGTCTGTCGTCAGTTAACATCCCTTCTGCATCTAAAAACCTCTCAGGGAAGAACTTCTCTGCATCGGGGTATCGACTTTCATCCCGGGTCATTCCCCTGAGGAAATTATAAGCTTTTCTGCCCAAACGATTGAAAGGACATCAACTGCGTACCAAATGTTTGCAAAGACAGTCGCCCCTGTCGAATAAGTGTCATTATGAGCGATCTCGTGAATATGTCGAAAATACCTTTGGGAATGTAGAAACCATTGTAGATATCGCTACTTGTAGTGGCATGTGGAACACCTTCGAGACCATCAGCGACGTTGTTCGCAAGATCGAGTTCATGATCGCACCAAGAGGAACTGGTGGTTGCCATCTCAATGTTTCGCGCAGTATCGCATCAACATATGGCAAGGACGATCTGTCATCAAATTCGGGTAATCTGTCGGTCCCCACGATAGCGTCGATTTCGGCCTGTGCGCGTTTCCAGATGCGAGGGTTCTCAACCATTGCAAGCGTGAACGTCATCATTAATGAGCTTGTCTGTGGACTCTGTAAGTGTTGCATTCGTCTCTCAGGACGCTCCAAATAAGCACCGTCTCTACAGAACCTACGACCGAGGAATTAGTAGTTTGACCATGGACAATTCGCGTGCCTGGAACCTACCTAAGAAAGCAGTCGTGGCGGCTTGTTTAAGAGCTCTTTCATATGCCAAACGGTATGAATCGTCGAACTTCTCCATGAGGGTAATGTGATCCGATACCATCGAGGGGTTAACATCTTCCTTGGATTCCTAACACATTGATTACCGAGCTATTCCAAGCTTGTTCATTATAAAGGCAGACGAAACTTACCATTTGCTTCTGGACATACTGGTACGGTTGCTCGACCGTCTTGACACCCCACTCACGGGCTACTCTCGCTTCACGTTTGATCCAAGACCCCGGAAGCCACTCGGGTACGTGCAGCACTTCCAAAACGGTGTCAAATAAAGTTGTGCTTCAAGTGTATCCAAAGGTGCTCACAAAACGGGAATGTCTTGAGGAAGAGTGCCCTCTCTGGCGTTACTGCCGGGAATGAAATTCCGATGAATTTGTTGATAATCGATACCATTTGGTCATTCTGGGGGCTTGGATCGTAGTCATACAAAGAACACATCGCGACCGCGGCAGAAAACCTGCACGACTCTGAGAATCCTCAAAGATGACTCAAATTGAATGAAATGTCCTCACGTGGAGTAGTGGAACATGTAGTCATTCGGATCGTCCATCACATTTAAGATCATCTGGCGTGCTTTGTGGAGTTGCAACGGACGAAAGCTGAGAGCGGCCTCGGCGTGGAACGTCTGATGGAATATTCTGCGGCACAACCTCCAATGTTCACCATACTGCGCAAAAGCAAAGTTGCAATCCTGTCCATACCTGGAGGTGCATTCGTCAGCATCTGGTTTATCACAAGGCACTTCATTGCGTCAAAATTAGAGAGGGATTTACTCACGGGTTAACTGTTGCTATGAAAGGACGATCGGAGTATATCTGGGATCGTTTCTCGAGCAGCTCCGTTGCAACCGAGTGTGAGTTCAGGACCACGACGTCCGTATCCAAAAGGCGGATGTACATTATATCACCTAAGAATTGTCGGGGTCATGCATTCCTGCTTCGCACTACTGCACTCACCATACTTCGCCTGCCATTGGGTATAAGTCTTGAAGGGTTCCTCGATATTAACAGAGAGAGCGCTTCCCACGAATGGTAAAGGGGTGGGGCCAGGGGGGAGAGGATATCCCTGCCTCTCAATGCGATCCTGAATGAACCGCCGAATCACATCCACGGACACAACGGCGAGTGGAACGAGTGCTGCAAGCTGAGTAGTTGAAATGGACCACTCCATCCTTGCAGTAGGGATTGTATGATTCAATGGCAATGCTTCCCCTCAGGGATACCATCTTATACTGTATCTATCAGGACATGTGGTTCAGCGGCTTGACATCGGTCAAATTCCCGACAGCAAGAATAGCTTGCGAATACACAGCAGTGATGAACGTGGTAGTTGCCTTGTAACTCCCATTCTCACTGCTATAATCTGCCGAATTCCATCACTGAAACAAGGATATCACGATAATGGAGTATAATCCATTTTTCCTCATTGGGATGTGAATATCTGTGAAATATCTACGAGGCAAAACGAGGCAAAACGGGTTATATTCCATTATCACGATATCCTTGTTTCAGTGATGTCTGTGGATCAAGCTTAGTGACTCGGACGTCCAATCAAAGGCGTAGGTTTGAAGTACTATCGTTCCCACCTTAGTGAAAATGTCTCTGCACACAACGGGGTTTGCCATATCTAGCACAGAGCTAAATGAAACACTGTTCTAGACGCGAATCGCGTGCATACATGTGATCACTTCGCATTTAGAACAGCATCTTGCCTTAGGTCTATCCTGAATATGGCAAACCCCGTTGTGCAATGCAATGCAAATTCCACAAAATAGTACATTCTTGACACTCAAGAGAACCCAGAGACTCACAACAATCACAGAGGTGCCACATGCTAGTGTTCAAGCTCCTCTTCATTCTCTGTTGTCTTGTCAATTCTCGAGACGATGGTTCATTGCCGTCGATGCCGAATTGCCTGTGTTCGTCTGTATGTTTCCGAACCCAACAAGTCTGCCAGTTGTGAAAGCTATGGAAAGGATTGACTGTTTTTGTTTTTGAACCAAGATAGAAACGATAGTATAAAAATGTCGCTCCGTCGAATCCCGCCCTGGATAATGGCGGAAAGCGATGGTGGGAGTCCGAAAAGATCTGGTGGCCCGGCTGGCGGGCCGTGGGAGCATACCCCGTCACGACATGAGATCGCCGCTGGCTTATCGCTGAGAAGAAGCCTCCGAATCCGCACCCCCTTTTATACTAGACCAACCAGTCGGGGTAGCGGTGAGCCCCCTGACGAGAGCTTTCACAGGCTCGAAACCACTTATACCGTCCCCGTGCCTGTCCATGCGTACTGTACACTGATCCTCGGGTCTGATAGCACAGGTTGTCATCCCGTCGTCTAGGGTTGTGCTTCGCTCTTACTCCCAATTGGCGCCACGGACGTACGGGAGCGGTCACCAGACTAGGTTTTCGGGCTCCGACGTCATGGGGCGATAAGATGCGCAATCGCGTGATATCCGCTTCCACGACGTCAGCTCGCTTTCTCCCTCGCCCATTCTCCTCTCACTCCTCTTATCTCTCTCTCCAGACGTCTGTCAACTTTTGTTCATCCAGATGATGTCAATGAACATGTGGATACTAATCTTGTGACTATCACATACTAAACTCTTTTGGCAAGGCGTACCGTCCTCCTGCAAGGCTCCTGGCAAGACAACCAATTCCTTGGCTCATCCCGATCATGACGGTCAATCTTCGAAGTGCTAAACCATGTACTTATAAATATTGGAATAATTTGTACAGCGCGAGTGGTAATGGGAGGGCGGAAATGCTGGTCATTTGCAACTCATCCATCTCCAGGGCTACCGTGATCGGCTGGTTTGTATATGAGCCTGCAGATTAAAAAGCATCCAATCCTACTCGAGTATTCCCACTAATGATCAGGGAGCGCGACTCAAATGCCGACTGGAATCAGTTCATGCAACGTTGGTTACAACAAATCCCTCAGAGCTTGTTAACGTGTGGCAAATATTATTATCCAAGCAAGTCACGCATGACGGGCACGAGATCGGGTTAAGCGACATCCAAGTAAAAGGGGACAAACTCGATGTTCTAAGAGAAGAAACCGGCATCCAGGACCGCGCGCGTGCCACGCGCTGATCGCCGATGTGACTGTTGTTGAGGAGGTGAAAGGCATAGTCGAAGGTGTCGTGAAAGGACTAGGATGCCTTGATGTAGTACTAAACAATCCTGAACCAGGATGATATCGGTGACCGTTACTATTTGCCGTATTGACAAATCTCCAGATAGTGGCGAACGTGGGCATGCGGACTCGGAGACCCAAACCGACTGGGATGCTCAAAAGTGAGTTGTCTGAAGTAGACTCGGTGATTCGTCACTGCGAAACCAAGAAATGGGCGATATGACACTGGCACGCTTGGGACACTGCGCTGGCAAGCAATTACTGGCATTTCTAGAAGGAATCACTCGGATGGCCGACCAGTCCCCTCGCGGATGTCTATCAACGAGCAGATATACTTTGACTGCAACCTACATGTCCTTGGTGTTTGGGGAGTAGAACAGCGTGCACAGTGAGATGACTCGCTGTATTTTATGGGTAGCATGTGGTGAGGGCGAAGTTCAAGTGCTTGGGACTCGGCAACACTCCAGCCCAGACGAGATTGCGTAGACGTAATCAAGTATATCTGCAAACTATGGGATAGTAATTGAAGCCCATGTGTTGGTGGGTCGCGAATTCTGACAGGCTGTAGGAAGGATATGTATATGGTGGGAAGCTTACTCAGGCCCATGGTCGGCAAGTAACATTCCTAGCACGAAATTGATCACCTGATATTCGCGAATTAGTTTCCCCTGGATTGCTATTACTATCATACATACACACAAATGCCCAGGAGGAAGCAACTTTTCCCCGATCGCACATCCCACTCACCTTCAAGAGGATATTCGAGCCCGGAATGTCGACCGAAACAGCAGGTAGCTTTAAAGGCGTTGCATTAGTAACAGGTTCAGGACAGGGTATCGGTCGCAGCATTGCACTCCGACTCGCGAGCGATGGATACGATATCGGGTTGAACGACATTCATGCAAATAAGAACAAGCTTGAGGTTCTAAGCAAAGAAATCACACGCCAGTATCCTGGACGGCGTGTTTGCGTTCTGGTTGCCGACGTGAGCGTAGAAGAGGAGGTGAAGGACATGGTCGACGGTGTGGTTACAGCATTGGGACGCCTCGATGCGGTAAGCAAAATTTCACTGCCACTCAAATTGGTCGCATGATCAGATTATCTTGGTTAGATGGTGGCGAACGCTGGCGTGGTCAGAGTGAAGACGATCCTTGAAAGTAAGACTTTTCATACCGGCAGATCCTGTGATTGTGGCGCACTAACAGTCACCATAATAGCAACCACAGAGGACTGGGATACCACGTTGGCGGTCAATGGTCGTGGAACGTTCCTTTGTTACAAGTATGCAGCACAAGAAATGATTGCCCGAGGCACCAAAGGACGCATCATAGGTGCTAGCTCCATCGCCGGCAAGCGAGGTTCGTGTGAATCATTCTCTGCTTGCTTGTGATGATTGATCGCGCACTACATCCCCCAATGAAATGATGACACCACGCAGGAAGCATCCTAACTGGCTCCTACTCCGCGTCAAAATTTGCAGTTCGTGGGTTGACACAGTCGGCAGGTCTTACACGGCTTATGTCTGGTGTTGTGGGATAGAGCCATTGACGAAATTCTGACAGCCAAAGAGTTTGGACAGTATGGGATAACCGTCAATGCTTATGCTCCTGGTGCCATTGAGACTACGCTGTGTTTGTTATTATCCTTTTTTTTATCACTCTCAGATGGTTGACGGATGCGAATCACAGTGACTGCTCTGCACGATGGCTGGGTGAAGCATACCGGCGATGAAGGGGGTCTCTATGAATTGGTGAATACTTCCGCGTCCATAGAGGTCGTCGCACTTTTACCAGCTGAACAACAGACAAAGAAGCTGGGTGCTGTTGGCTACATAGGCAACACCGAGGACATCGCCGGCCTCGTGTCGTATTTAGCATCGCCAGAGGCACGCTATATCACAGGTATGTGTCTTCTTCGTGCAATGCGATGACACGTTGCGAGTCTCAGACATTACAGGACAGACGGTAATCGAATATTTTTAGACGAAATGATGACTGAAGAGGCTACTGATAGATCTCCATCAACGGTGGCGAGTACTTCGACTGAAACGTACCTCTCGACTGAAGACCCACCCTGAGCAGTCGAATGCTCATCAGCTGTGTCCAACCTTGAGTGTACTATCATGTAACGTTGGGATTATTGCTACGGGTGGCGACGCTAGTGACCATGTTTTCTCGGTGGTTGGCGGTTATATTATGATACCCCAAATTTGTACAGCGAAGATCTTTGTCGGGTGGCACCTGCCGACGGGACAACTCGGGTGCTCGGTCCTTCCTGTGCAGAGTCAGGCTGCCCCTCCACAGCAAGGGATTCCGAACTCTCACTCGTTCTCTCAGCTGATACATTCCATGAATCGCCAACAGCAGCTCAACAAACGCTTTCTCGATATACTCAGCGGGTCTACAGATCTCGAACGCCATAAAGCGCTCTTTCTCGAAGGTCTTTCTCTGCAACAAGATCCAGCAGACTGCGTCAGCAAAATAGTCGGAAGCAAGCATGGGCTTTCTGCGGTACAACAGGCTATGCGCCACGACCTGAGCGCAAAGTTTATGAACGGACTTGGCTCCGATGTAATCCATTTTCTCCTCCGTGCCAACGACCTGGGAGATCTACTTGACACCGTCCTCCTCCACATCCTCAATCCCCCAATCTTTTGGAACAAGTTATGCGAGGAGTTTGAGAAGGGAAATTTAGACAAGAATGCAGAATCCGCATTCGCGCAGCTCCTCGCTTATCTCCTAAGGATGGAAAATAAGGATACCTCCTCCTACCGTGACCGCGCCAAACAACCTTCTATCCTCGATAGGCTCCTCAGCTCCGACCAGCCAGACGTCAGAGCGGCTGCCAATCTCATCAAAGAGATCCTCTCCACCGCGTCCGCCGCTTCCGCCCCCTCAGTAGATGGGCCTGGTGGTCGTCACGATAACGACTTCATCAATTTTCGCAGTATCTCTATAGTTCCCACTGCAGACGAAGTCCAATGCACCAGGACGGCCTTTGTTAGGCATGCGGCATTCCTCGATGACCCTACTGCCAAGGAAACCCGTATTGCAGATTACCTCGACAACACGTTCCGCCTCTTACGAGAAGACATGTTACACGAACTGAGAGATGACCTTCAGCCCATCTTAACCAAAGATAGCAAGAAGAAGCCGCGCGGAACTGTGGTCGAGGAGTTGCGTATTGTAGGCGTGTATACGGGACCTGAGGATCAGAGGACTCGGACTCGACACGGGATCGTGCTCCAATGCGGCGGAGACTTCAAGATATTCAACAAGATCAAGGACAATGACCGAATGACCTTTCTCAAGAAGGACCCTCGTGGTTCAAAATTCCTAGGCCATCAATCCTTAGCATGCCTTATCGCTGATGGTCAGTTTCTCGCCTTGGGGACCATCCTACGAGCAGAGGATTTGTTAGCGAAGAAACCTCCCTCTGTGGTCTTTCAAATCTGCGGAGGGGCTAGCTTCATCAATACGCTTCTAAAAGTGAACGCTGCGACAGAAGTCAAGCTCATCCAGACGAACACTGCCATCTATTCCTTCGAGCCTGTGCTCAAGGTACTTCAAACGATGAAGATAGTTCCCTTGGCGGAGGAGATACTGTTTTGGGAGAACGGAACTCCCATCGGTAGCCCGTCAACTACTATCCCCCAGATCTCCATCCCTCTAGCCAGAAATTCGTCGATGGATATTCAGCCATTGCTTGGGACCCCGACCCCCATTAAACTCGACAAAGCGCAGGCGGTCTCGTTACTCACCGGTCTGAACCAAAGGGTTTCTCTGATACAAGGCCCTCCAGGTACGTTCGTTCAGTTACATGGCAGGAACCTTAGTAATTGGTTCGAATGCAGGGACTGGAAAGTCATTTATTGGGGCGCTACTCGCCAAGGCCCTACACGACTTCTCTGACCAGACGATCCTTGTGGTCTGCTACACGAACCACGCCCTCGACCAGTTCCTCGAAGACTTGTTGAAGATCGGCATTCCAGAAACAAACATCGCGCGACTCGGAGGGCGTGCCAATTCCGCGGTTGCTCAGCTTAGTCTGAAAAACCAGACCAGGGAGAAATATGTCCGCTCGAACGCCGAATGGTCTCTCATCGACAGTCTGAAAGAAAGAGCGAGGTTTTTGCGTGAAGGGCTCGAGACCACGTTCGAAAGTTTCCTCGCATCTAAAGTATCCTTCGAGGATATACTCACCTACATCGAGTTCGAGGACTCGGATTACTTCGATGCATTCCAAGTCCCCGAGTCCACGGATGGGATGGTTCGCGTGGGAAAGAATGGAGACACCGTTGACGCCACATACCTCATCTCGCAGTGGTCCCGAGGACGGGATGCTGGGATGTTTAAACAGGAATCCCATGTCAAGCATGCAGCAACAATATGGTCTATGCCTAACGAGCAACGTCAACAGAAATTGGCGGATTGGGAGTTGGGTATCAGTCAGAGCGTAATAGACGATATCTGGAAGCTTGGAAGGGACTATGATGAGTGTCAAGATGAGCTTTCGCGCAAGTTTAACGAGTCTAGCGTAACGCTACTCAAGCAGAAGCGGATCATTGGGTGCACTACGACTGGGGCAGCAAAGTATACCGAAGATATCAGGGCTGCTTCACCCGGGGTGTTGCTCGTCGAAGAAGCAGGAGAGATTCTCGAGAGTCATGTCATCACCGCCCTTGGGAAAAACACAAACCACATGATTCTTATTGGAGATCACAAGCAAGTCATTGGTACTTCTTTGGTCCGATTATTGACTGATCGTCGTTCGCAGGCAGCTCCGACCGAAAGTGAGCAAGTACGAACTGACGGTCGAGAAAGGGGACGGATATGACTTGAACAGGTCTTTATTCGAACGACTCGTCCTCAGGGGCTTTCCGCATGTAACCCTCACAGCTCAACATCGCATGCGTCCCGAGATTTCTGCTCTTATTCGCGAGTTGACGTACCCTGGGCTCACTGACGCGCCGAAGACCCAGAATAGAGATAACATCCGTGGTATCCAGAGCAACGTTGTCTTTGTGGACCACAGTCAAGTTGAGGACGACGAGAAGCGTATCTCTGATCGTGGAGATGGTGGCTCGCAGACCTCAAAACGGAACCAGTTTGAGGTAGACATGGTTATGAACATCGTTCACTATCTTTTACAGCAGGGCTACAAAAGCGAGAATATCGTTCTCCTCACTCCGTATCTGGGGCAGCTGTCCGCACTCCGCGAGGCTATCAAAAAGGACGCCGACGCCCTTATGAACGACCTAGATTCCGGGGAACTCACCCGTGCGGGGTTGTTGTCCTCGACGACGCAACCTGCCAAGACTCAGAAATCCCGCATTCGGCTGGCAACTATTGGTCTGTACAATTTGATTCATTCGTGACCAATCTAATCACGACGTGTTCCTCAGATAATTATCAAGGTGAAGAAAGTGATATCGTGGTTGCGAGCTTGACCAGATCAAATTCTAATGGAGCAATTGGATTCATGAAGTCTCCCGAACGTCTCAATGTCCTGATATCTCGTGCACGCGATGGTCTCATCCTGATTGGTAATTCCCGAACTTTCAAGTCCTCCAAATCGGGTGGGGACTTGTGGACGAAATTCTTTGCTCTCTTACAAAATAGTGGCCATATATACGATGGCTTCCCCACCAAGTGTGAACGACATCCAAAAAATACTGCCTTGATCAAGTCGCCCGCCGAGTTCGATAGCCTGGCGCCTGACGGCGGGTGTACTGAGCCATGGTAAGACTCCTTAGCACATTTTGCGTTGTGTTTGGAGAACTCACGCACTAGTGCAGTGGTTCGCTGCTTAGCTGCGGGGCTCATACCTGTCCCAGGAGGTGCCATCCTGTCCGATTGGGGCCTGGTCAACCGGATGTTCACGCGACGACGCCTTGCAACCATATGTTCAGCGCGCCATGTCCCGCAAATATCCACCAGTTGAAGTGGAAGTGCCCTCGAGGACCACCAGAAAAGTGCACATCGTGCGAAAAGGAGAAGAAGAAGCTCGAGAAGCAAGCTCTGCTCGACCTGGAGGCTCAAGAGCAACGAGATGCTGCGAAACGTCAGCACGATATAGAGATGATGGAGCTTGAAGCTCGGTTACAGTTTGAGAGGGAGAAGGCGGCCGATTTCCAGGCGGCTAAAGATAGGGATGACGAGAAGCGGAAAAAGATGAAGGAAATCGAGGATGCAAAGAAACAGGTGAAGAACGCAGCGAAGCAGGCTGCCGTCGCTGGTTCCCAGACGCCTGCGTCGACGGCAGGCCCTGGAAACGCGAATTCGACCCCACCTCAGTCTGCTCCTTCCACACCGAGTCAGTCTCAGAATGGCGCAAACAACACCTCTGCT
>JBBPRX010000579.1:0-13660 GCA_038093195.1 Boletus fagicola | reverse complement strand
GGAAGACTACTGGGGGTAGTCGTCGAGGGGAACCGCAGGGGGTTTACAGGATGAGGGGTCTTCCAGAGTAGCGTCCAGAGTGTTATGGTTCTCTGTCGGGGTTGGGATTCAGGAAAGGGAGGCGAAGGGGAGCTGCTTTCTAGGAAAAAGTGTACCCAATCGTAACACTATCCTGCTAATGCATTTGTGTTAGCAATTGCGGAACAAGTTATGAAACAAGTGGGGGGCCAAAAGAAAGTCTCAGGTAGCAAAGGATTCAGATGCCAAAACTTGCATGGCGTTGATAGCCGACCTGATACAATCGAAAGATGTTCATGCATGCAAGCCTCAGAAAGTAGAGGCTTACTTAAGCCTCTACTACGAGGATAAAGTGCAACTGTCCATCAAGGGAGCCCATGAAGTGGGCAAGGCTGATGCTATGGCCGCAGCGACCTCAGGCGGGTCATAGGGAGAAAAGCTCTCAACTAACATAGCAACCATCATGTGCAAGGCACGCGAGATGTTCAAGAAAGAGTCGCCGGAGGTGTTGTCTAAGGTTGACGAGCACTGGAAGGAAATGGTTGCTGGAAAAGAAACCAACAATGAGTGGAAAATGAAAGATAGGCAATAGTGAGTTTCACGGCAAATGCAACAATTACTGAAGTCTCACATTGCCGACAGTTACATCAACTGACTTGCTCCGATGCTGGCTCAATTCCTTACAGGCTTGCAGGAGCTGACTGGTTGGTCATTTAGTGTCTTGATGGGCGGTCCCACTCCCGAGGCTGGAGGGAAAATTGAAGCCTGCAGTCTGCATGTCGGCGCTACTGAACTAGGCAATACATTCGATCAAGCCTATGTGGAGTTCAACAACGGCGTCATGCAGCCATATAGAGAATTCCTGAGCCACGTTCCTGGTAAGTCAGGATGGCAGGGGGTTGGTTTGTTGGTACTGACTGAATGGTTAGCATTTGACAAGATGTCGAGCATGGTTGAAGCCAAACCAGATGACATCGATGGGATTGATGTCAATGTGACTAAGGGCCATGTTCCTGGTAAGTTGGGATAGCAGGCCCTGAATTGGTTTGCTGGTACTGACTGAATGGTTAGCATTTGACAAGACGTTGAGCACGGTTGACTCGGAGGCCAAACCAGATGACATCAATGGGACTGACGTCAATGTGACCAAGGGCCATGTTCCTGGTAAGTTGGAATGGCTGGCCCTGAATTAGTTTGCTGGGACTGACTGGATGGTTAGCATTCCACAACGCATTGAGCACGGTTGAGGCCAGATCGGACAACATTGATGTGACTGATGTGACCAATGCAAGTTCTAGCCTTACATCAGCAGAAATCTTGCTACCAAAGCCAGGTTGCACGGACGCAATCACACCAAGTCTTATATCAGCAGATAGCAAATCTGCTGCCCCACTCGCGTTGCAAACCTAGCCAGAATCCTCACACAATGGCACTACGGACTTGTTTCCGATGAATACCTCTGACGTGGTTGACTACAACTATGACTTCAGTAGCCACACAGCCATCAATGAACTGGATAACTTTCTGGCCAAGTATGGGTCTGGAACGACACTCCAAGCTTTCCTGCCAACCAACAGTATCTTACTCCCTACTCAGCCCTGCTCACAGACCCGCGTGTCTGCACCATCCCATAAGAAGGTTCCCTCCCCTATAGCTAACATCCCCGCTGTTCAGATGCCAACAGTCGGTGTATCTGTGCCATCCGACGAGGTTCCCCCACCCGCAGTCAATATTCCCACTTTGCAGACACCAGGGATCATTGTATCCATGCCATCTGATAAGACCCTGTCAAGTCCATCTCCGCCATCCACCAACAAAGTTTTTTCTCCCGCAGTCACTGTCCCTACTGCACAGACGCCAGCAGTCGGTGGATCCATACCATCCGTCAACATGGTTCCCTCTCCTGCAGTTGGTGAATCCGCACCACAGACACTGACTGTATCTGTGCTGTCCACTAACAAGATTCCCTTACCTGCAGTTCATGTCTCTGCCATGCAGGCCCTGCCACCATCCACCAATGAGGTTCCCTCTGCCGCAGTTGATGTCCCTGCCATGCAGATGCTGGGAGTCAGTGGATCCATACAATCCATCAACATGGTTCCCCCTCCCACAGTTAATGTTCCCACCATGCAAGCACTGGCAGTTGGCGTATCCCCGCTATTCAACAAAGAGGTTCCCTCATCTGCAGTTGATATCCCCGCTGTGCAGGCCCTTCCGCCATCCATCAATGAAGTTCCCTTTCCCGCAGTCAATGTCCCTGTCGTGCAGATGCTGGTTGTACCTGCACTGTCCACTGACGAGATTCCCTCACCTGCAGTTCATGTCTCTGCCACAGTTGATATCCCCACTGTGCAGGCCCTTCCACCATCCATCAACGAGGTTCCCTTTCCCGCAGTCAATGTCCCCGTTGTGCAGACACGGATTGTACCTGCGCTGTCCACTGACGAGGTGCCCAGTGGTGTATCTGCACGATCCAAAGAAACATTGCCAAGCATCTCTGAGAAAACGAGTGGAAGACGCCCACATCAACCATCAAGATGCAATCTCATAGCAGATACTATTGGTGTGGGTTCCAGTGCTCCCAGGAAACATTCGTCAGAAAACAGTGTCGAGCCTGCAACATCTAAGTGTGTGTACTGGTATTTGTAAATCTGTTATCATAACTAATGTCAGGTCTAGAAAACGGAATGTGAAGTGAATTAAGATGGTGTTGAATGGGTTATCTTTGTACCCTATCAATCAAGCTTGTTTGTCTGCATTGCGATATGTATCGGTCCCATGCCATGGACGTGAACATATACAATGATACCTGTGCATGTGATATACTGGCCCTGTCATCGATAACCGTGTGCTTGAATGTTTGCTTTCACTTTCCTTGGTATTCCGACTCAATTCCCTCTTATAATGCATCTCTCCCTCTTCTCGCTTTCCTCTGTCATTTGCTCACATTCCACTGAGCTCATACACACTCAGTCCAGTGAGAGCCCTCAAAGATCACCTCGTGACATAAATAACCTGCATGTGCATATCAATCATGAAGGAAGCATCATGAAGGAAGATCTTCCCCAATATATTATTGAGGCCGGATGGACCAAATGATTTGCTGGTGTGTGTGATGTATTGGTCTTATTGTTATGATCACGATTTTACCCTATCTTTTTCATCTTATCTTATTTAAAGTCACGTGACTTCTCTTTCAGATTTCACTTCCATATCACGTGACATTACATAATAGGTCTAGAACCTAAACACGTGTTTAACTCATGTTTTTAATCTCCATGACCTAGAATGTTCTAGCGTCGCTTATTTAATTACCGTACCTTCTAGAACGTTCCTTATCATACACGAGTCATGACATCATAGATACACACGGACCAGTATCATAATATGTACAAACAACTGTAACAGTATAAATAGTCGAATGTCAACGCCCCAAGAACTTCAGTCAAGTTCTTGTTGGGATTCCCTCAACTATCTTCTCTCTATAGGCATTTTCTGGTGTGAGGTGACCCAAGTCTTTCTTAGATTTGAGGTTGTCAACACTTATTGTCAAGGAGGACCGTTCTGGGGAGGGTAAGTAGGCTGCATGTGTGATATATCGTCGTCAAGGGACATCTGGCCTGTGTGAGTAATGTATCAGTGCACCATCTGCGACCATATACAAACTGTGGTTGCTAGTGATATATTATGGACAGGCTAAATGTCATGTGTGGGTGATGTATGAGTCTTCGAGTGATCATCGGGGGGGATCTTCCCTGATAAGGCGATATACCGATTGGTTTCCCTGTGTGTGTGATGTATCAGTCTTCAAGTGATCATTGAGGAGGATATTCCCTAACATTGAGACAGGATATACCCAATTGGTCTCCCCGCATGTGTGTGATGTATTACTCGTCAAGGGACAGCTGGCCTGCGTGTGTGATGTATCAGTCCCATCCAACAGCTATGCGCACGAATGTACTTACAGTACTTATGTATTGATATATCATTGAGAATACTAGGTAACCTGCATGTGATGTTTTACACATCAACTTGAAGGGACAGTTGGCCTGCGTGCGTGATGTATCAGTCCCATCGTTGTTGACTCGTCGGCAGACGTGCACATGAACATGTGTGCGAGAATGTGCTTACCAGCGCTGATATATATCATTTAGGGGATATGCTGATTGGTCTCCTTGCATGTGTGATGTATCAGTCCCATCATCAAGGAGAACCATCCCTAATATATCGTGGAATGGGTAAGTAACCTGGGCGTGTGATGTATCACGGCCGTGTAGAATGTGCTTACCAGCCCCGATATATCATTGGAGGGATATGCTGATTGGTCTCCTTGCTTGTGTGATGTATCAGTCCCGTCATTCAACCCTGATATATCATGGAATGAGTAAGTAGCCTGCATGTGCTAGTGTGATGTATCAGTCCCCTCATTGATGGCTGTCAATGTGTGCGAGAATGTACTTACCGGGGCTGATACATCATTGAGAGGTGATACTGATTGGTCTCCTCACACATGTGATGTATCAGTCCTGGCATTGTCGAGGACTGCCCTGATATATCATGGAATGGGTAAGCATGTGCAAGAATGTACTTACCACTGGCAGCGCTGATACATCATTGAGAGGGGATACTGATCAGTCTCTCCCGTGTGTGATGTATCAGTCCCATTCGTAGAGGAGGACTGTCCTTAATATATCACAGAACTGAGGGTAGGTACCAATGTGCATGTGTGATGTATCAGTCCCATTATCGACGGCCATGTGTGAGAACGTACTTACTGGCACTGATACATCATTGAGTGGGGATACCGATCGGTCTCTTGCGTGTGTCATGTACAGTATCAGTCCCATCATCAAGGAGGACCGTGCCTGATATATCATGGAAAGAGTGGCTGCCCTGCATGATGTATCAGTCCCCTCATTGACGGCTGTGCACAAGAATGTACTTACCAGTGCTGATACATCATTGAGAGGGGATACCGTTCAGTCTCCTTGTGCAGTGTGGGATGTATCAGTCCCATTGTTGAGGAGGACCATGCTTGATATATCATGGAAAAGGTGGTTGCCCTGCATGTGTGATGTATCAGTAGTAATGTACATGTGTGATAGTATACCGATCGTACTCACAAGCACTGATATATCATTGGGAAGGGATGTGCTGATCAGTCTCCCTGCACGTTGTGTGTTATATCAGTCCCATCCGGTCAAAGAAGACCATCCTTGATATATCCTGGAATGAGTAAGTAACCTGCGCGTGTGATGTATCAGTTTCCTTATCAATGGCCGTGTGCAAGAACGTACTTACCAGCACTGATACATCATTGAGTGGGGATACCGGTCCCCTCATGGGTGTGATGTATCAGTCTTGTTGTTGAGGAGAACCATGACTGATATATCATGGAAAGAGTGCCCTGCATGGTGATGTATTAATCGTTGGGCTGCGATGGTGGGTGGGGTAGCATGAGTGATGTATCAGTGAGACGTATGATACGCTGATTAGCTTAGCATTGTGTAATACATGACTCGTCCGCTGTGAGAAAGACCGGAGTGTCCACTGGCATGGTCAAGCTGTAATATATCACTGATGTATTACTGATGCAGTATGGCAGTAATGTACCACAGAGACTCGGAGCGTCCATGGCAAAGCTGTAATATATCACTGATATATTACTGGTGCGGAACGGCAGTAATGTACCACATTCACATGCTAATTACTGTATGTTTCATACATCATTATCGCACCATTGACTGTGTGGTTCATAGTTTCAGCAATCTAATAGTAGATGTGCTGTGGTGTTGTAGCAATCATCTCCACACTTTGGGCAAAGTGGGGGTGGGGCTTTTTTGAGGTGATGTAGGTGCTTGTTGTGCAGAGCGTGACCCGTGCGCAGTTGGAATAGTGCTGTGGCTTGGTGCTTCGGGAGCTCGCTGACTAGTTTCAAGAATCTGTCCGAGGGAAGGGATGGGTCAATAGTTGTAGCATGGATGAAGCAGGGGGAGATAGAGAATATCTCTTTACGACAAGCTTTGATTTGCTTCTTTGTCTGTTGTTGCGCTGCGGATTTGCTTCTCGGTAGGGATTTGTGAGCTCCTCGGGGGCCTCGTAACTGCTGCGGGAGAAGGTGAGTGGGTGATGAGTTACCGTGTGCTGCCAACTTTGCTAAGACGTCGGCTGTCTTTTGAGCGTGAAGATGACGTCCCCAATGCCATGTCCGTCCGTGTATCCTCCCCCATTCTCGCCGAGATTCGTATGAAAATGGACACCCCCATCTGCCCACCTCCCACCGCATCCATCGTCACTCGCGCGGGAAAACTCCTCCTAGACTCCAACCGTTCTCCCCATGGATCTCCAGCTCCATTCGCGCCTCTGTCACGTGCGAGTCATCTGTTTACGCGACCTGTATACGCAAGAGAAGATCGGGGATCCCAGTCTCGCTCCTCCCTTCACGAAAGTCTTCTTCCTCAGAAAACCATGCTAGTCAGCCGCAAGTTATTGTCCCGCTGATATCGCTCAACTGGGAGGGCTGCCGGTGACATGCTTCCGAAGTCAGTGTGTATGCTGATGGATTCATACCCCCATTTTGCTTCGTCGGATCAGATGCATAGGGGAGGGATCGAGGTTATCCGTGTCCCATCAGTCTGGGTTGCAGACACCGACACTTGAACGGACGAATTGATGCAGATGGGTATGTAGGCCCCTTCGCCCCCCACCGATTCTCTCGCTCTTCCGTACTCTCCCGCACGTTGGTTTTCAGCGTGGAATTGGCTCGAACTTGCTCATCTCATCGTGACATGCGACTGTATGTGCAACGACAGATCCCCCCACTCCTTTTAGCACGATGCACAATCTAAATATTTACATCGCATCGATACCCGCCTGTCTATCGTCACCTCCCTGGTGGAGTGTGGCCCTTCAGATCACGGCTTGTTCGTTATGAGATCCATGCATAGATGCTGTGTGCCTTGAGCTGAACGGTGTACACAGATGATCCAGCTGTTTCAATGGGAGAAAGAACGTGGACATTGTGGCAACGCAGTGTCTCTTCCATTTGTAAGTGCGTTTGATCTTTATTTAGTTCAATCAATCGTTCAGGAACTGCACGCGGCACAGAGCTAACACGATGATCGTGTGTTGCCGAACGCTTTGACTTGTGGGTGACCATATTCTAGAAGCATCCATTAGTTCCGCGTTTCACTTCTTCGTCGGTCTGTTGCGCCTGTCCTTTGGCGCAGTGCGATCAATCGCGCCGTCTCTGCGATAGAAGGGGTGGTCATGATGTCCATTGCGTCAGAAAAGGTAGTGTATGATTTGATGACTGCGATCACGGTGTCCGAACATCGTGAGGTTCGTTCCTTGGACTGGCGAAAAGTGACACGAGAGAGGGTCGTGCTCAAGGCTTTGATGGTGCACAAGTGGGCGATGGGGCAGAGCTGTGGTGTACAGACATGCCATGGTACGGGAAAGAGCAACAATGTCAGTGGGGTGCGATCTTTCGAGGCATTTCGAGGCGGGAAAGCATACGTCGTTGGGACGGGCTTGGCGTAAGGCAGTTCTCTCGATAATCTGTCATCCTCACTTAGGCCTCCTCACTTCTATTCGGATGAAACTGAAACTGAACGTTGGCCCACTCAACGCCACAACACACTTTTTGATGATCACCATTCAGATCATCGTTGCCAGTAGCAACTGTGGTGCTCCCCATCACCTCGGAGAGTCCGCACCTCCTCAAATTGAGGTCAGCATAAATAATGGGTTGCAACTGGATACATATTGATGGGTAGGAGTAAAAGGCCAAGATATATTGCGACGCCACTCATACGTACTTCGTAGGAGGCATGCTGATGAAGGGATGAGCGACTTGATTCGTCTTAGTGCGCTGAAATGAACGAATGGTAGAAATGCGGTGTTGAGCTTTAGCATTGACAGATCTACTCTTACATAGGTGCCACAGCTTCAAGGTTTCTTAGTTCCCACCGGAGGTCGTATTAATAGGATGTAAACCACGATTCGATCTTCTTACCGCAGAAGTCGTGTGCTGTATACGAAGATCCTCCCGTATCGCCTTCCGTCATCACCCCTCCATCGGCTGTATCGCGTGTTGGTCGAACGTCGGAAGGTCGTACACCACGCGTCGTCCCGGGCGTGTCTTGAAGCAAATATTTAATACACCGGGTAGAGGATATAACTGCCAGTGCCAGGGTAACCCAAGAGCACTGAGGGCTGTGGCACACCTTCGCTCGCACACAAGTCAAGTCGCCTCTTGTGACTTGTCAGATGCACCATGCTTCCAGTGCTTATTCAAGGCCGAAACTGAATGAGCACTGGCTGGCACATGATAATCAGCTCCAGGCAGTGTCCAAAGCTTCTGCCAAGTCGCTATGTTGAATCTGTCCCGGAGGAAGCTCTCAGCCTGATGTGACTTGGCGGAACCCAGTGCCACATGCACACCCGAACTGTCTCATGATAAGCCATCATGTAATTCCTTTATCTGTGGAATGGAAAACTGATCAGGGCTGTGACACAAACCATGGGAAAGACTCATCCAAAACATAACTAGAAGCTTGTTACTTACATACTGCAGTTCTATTCAAAAACGATTTATTCAACTCTGACTCGATCACCAAGGTGATACAGTTGAACAGTTCCAACATTCAGACTGAGTGTAGCACGCCTTCGCTCGCATAAAAGTCAAGTGGTCAGCCAGTGGTCTTCTGATGAACACCACACTTCCAGTGCCTATTGGCCGAAACTAAATGAGCACTAGCTGGCACATGATGATCAGCTCCAGGCAGTGCCCCGCGATGCCGCCAAGTCAAACTAGTAGCCATTATGTAATCTGTCCGAATGCTTCCGAGTCAACCAGCCTGGAAGCTTGTTGCATGCTACTGACTGCTCTTTGCATCGCAGATCACAATGGTCCTCTATCATGAAACCCGAGGAAACCACATTTTTTGAAGACTTGCCTGGGTGTCCCAGAATTTTTTGTAGTATCGTCAAGATACGATGACCGCGAGCCTGTGGGCGTGGCACATCAGATATCGTGGAATTCATTTCCGGGACATCTAAGATGCTGTATGTATCCTTTCGATATGTCATCTTGAGTATTTACTAGGTTACCAAGATCGTGATGATGAATGTTATATTCCCTCCAGAGAACGGGCATCCACGATGGAAGATACCAATCTCACCCTGTGTTCCATGCTTTCCCTGATGACCCCTGTAAAACTATAAAAGACACGCGAAGGTGAGTTTTCTCCATCCGCAACATTGCCGACTCAGATATACTTCCCAAACATGTATCTTCTGTCGTTCTTGCTGTTGTCCTTGGGTGCCGTGCATGCGAATCCTCTGCGCCGTGATACCGGCAAGGTTAACCTCGCAATCTCCACCAAAATCAATTCAGCTGGCGTCACCAACGTTGCTGCGCGGGATCGAGCTCGTATCCAATCGTTGAAACAGGCTTCGTATATCAACAGACCCAGCGTTGACCCTGCGGTCAATGTTACGAATAACGTTGTTTGCTACACGGTCGAGGTCGGTGTGGGCACCCCTCCTGCATATCGTACGTTGGTCATTTCATTTACCCATGTCTATGAACTGCCAAGCTGAAGACTTCTCTAGACACTCTTATAGTTGATACGGGAAGTTCTAACACCTGGGTCGGTGCTACCCAGCCATACGTTGTCACCAACTCCAGCGTGGACACTGGCAATACAATCGTATGTCTCTACCCACTGGCAATTATACATGTGCTTGATTCACAGAATGTTCATAGTCTGTTATATATGGTTCTGCGGAAGTCTTTGGAGAGGAGTGGCTCGATACCGTCACGCTCACTTCCGACTTGGTAATCAACAACCAATCCATCGGTGTTGCGGGTTTTTCCCTGGGTACCGGCGGCGTTGATGGTTTTCTTGGTGTCGGCCCTGTTAACTTGACCCAGAATACTGTCAGCAATACCTACGATGTTCCAACCGTGACAGACAATCTTCGCACTCAAGGAAAGATATCGCAGGAAGTACTAGGCGTATTCTTCTCCCCAGTTTCTGGGCCCGATAATAACGGAGAGCTCACGTTTGGTGGATATGACAACTCGTTGACAACAAGCTCGGTGAATTATGTTCCACTCACGACGACCTCCCCTGCATCAGCCTACTGGGGGATCGACCAGTCGATCTCTTACGGAAATACCACCATTATGTCATCGACCGCTGGTGTCGTCGACACTGGCACCACTCTCATCTACATTCCCTCGGGTAAGTGGAATGTTTACCACGAACTACCCGAACACTAACTCCGTATCTGGGACCTGCAGATGCATTCCAGCAATACCAGTCCCTGATGTGTGGAACTATGGACCCTACGACCCAGCTTCTGACTATTACCTCCGCTCAATACGCCAACCTTCAGACATTATCGTTCAACATCGGAGGTACTTCTTATGGCCTCACCCCAAACGGACAGATTTGGCCCCGTTCGCTGAACACCGCCATCGGAGGGAGCTCCAGTGCGATATACCTCGTCGTCAGCGACATTGGTTGGCTATCTGGCTCTGGCCTCGATTTCATCAACGGATATGGCTTCCTGTACGTGACCTATTTGTTTCGATGGGATTCCTCTCCTCATTATGTCCGCCGTGTAGCCAACGCTTCTACAGCGTGTTTGACACCGACAATCAACGCATCGGCTTTGCTGAGACGATGTACACTAACTCCACCACCAATTAGCGCCATGTGGGCGAAAAAACCCGTGTGAGATGCCAAGGGATCCCAATTGGGTCACTACGTTGGGATACGATTGAAAGTATTTATATCGTTGACGGTGTACAGTAGTTTGCTTGTCGATATACTGGCCATAGGTTCAAGCAGTGGTGCTCAGAATTAAATCAAAGACTGAAATATTTCCCTAGTCAGACAACTAAGTAGGATGGTGGGCTGGACGAATGACCGCCCCCTGGTGAAGTTGAATGGCTTTTTGGAGGCTTTTAAGTTGTCAGACGTTGTCAAGCCATCGTGATGCCGTTAAGATGCCGTCATGAGGACGCGTCGTCGGAGCTGACAACAACCCTCTCGCAAAACCCATCCCATTCGATTTTCTCGTTCTTGGCGCAATCCTACCAACCACCCTAGGTAGGAGAATGTCGCGCAGAAAATGGTATCGGTGAGGTATGCATCGTGTCAAGGAGCTATTTGGATTGTGTGCACGACACCCTTATTGATGGAAAGGTAGCTTTCAAAGACACATGCGAGATCGAGCATTTCGAGTCGGTGTTGCCGCCGTAGTAACCCATGACGATGTTTCCGTGGTCTCGTCTGTCTTGTGTCGTGGATCCCCATCGCACTCAATCGCACTCTTTCAGGCGCTTGCCAACTGCCTCATATGACGGTCGCATCCGTCTCGTTGACTGCGCGCAACAGTTTGTCCATGATATCCCATTTCGTCTGGCACCACTCGCCTCCCTGAGTCCCTGCATGTCGCCCTGTCCCTAGAATCAAGACGAGTCTGGGGTTCACCAGAGCCTTGCACGATTTGATGACTTGCCTCACCTGTATCTCGTTCTTTCCTGACGCATCCCCGTCCTCCCAAATTCTCGCCTCGCTCTACCTCCATGCCTCCCCTCTCTCCATTTCCTCCAATCACACTGGGTCTCATCTCCTCCCTGCATTTTGGGACTTCCTCGTCGGCTTCTGAGACACCATCACCCCCGCACAAGACAAACTTACTTTTATTACCGAAAAATCCAGGATGGCCTGTTCAACTCCACGACACTTCTTGATGATCACCGTTCAGATCACCGTTAGCAGAAGTAACCATGGGATTCTGCATCATTTCCGCAGTTCCCCATCTGAACGAGGTGACCATAGATGATGGTGAGTACTTTGACATCGGCGGGGGAGACACTACTTCTCGCCGCATCACCAATTTTTTACCGGGCCATTACGCGTGAGATGGACGAATGGCAGAGAGATGCGGCGAAGTTGACCTCGATCAAGATAACTCTGCTCTGGTACCACCACAGCTTCAAAGCATCTCGATTTCCACCAGACTCGGAGGACATAGGATGTGATCTCATTCTAAATGAAAACAAAGATTCAATCTTTTCACTTAAAACGTCGTCATAACAACTTTGTTCTCTGCGCGGCAAACGGAGATGCTCTCGTACCGCTTTCCGTCATCTCAATCGCGTGTTTGTCCAACATTGTAGGATCGTACGTCATGCAGTGGGCCAAACGAGTCTTAAAGTAAATATTTTAATACACCGGGTAGAAGATATAACTGCCAGTGCTTAGCTGGCTGGTTACTAGGGGAACTTAACATCAAATCACTGACAACCTCACTCTCTCCGACGCCCAATCCTTATTTGTCGTTAAATCAGACATCACCGTTTCCCTTGCAGCTGCCATGTCCTCTGACTTACAGTCTGCTTTGGAGCTTCTCCAGTCAAATAACTATGGGTCCGGTACGGTTGCTCATATCTTCAGTCAATAATTAGTCTTATGAACCATTGCAGTGGCTGTTGTTACTGCTGTCGTATATGATTATCGTGAGTGGTGCGTGCATGCAATCCTGTTCGCTCTGAAGTAACCATTGCAATCATACCACTGTAGTCCTCACATTGTCGAGAGAGGTATGTTATTTCGCTGCTCTTGACATCATGTTTGTTGGCTGACAATATTCAAAGATAGACTATGTTTGGGTGAGGAACTTGAAGCAAGCAAGCTCTATCCCCTTACAGACCTGCAGTACCGGCCCTGGACCTGGGTCTCTACCATATTTGTTCTAGTGCGTATACTAAAGTCTCGGGGGACCCCCATTGTATGTTTCCAAATTAACAGTTTGGTAGGTCCGCTATCTCGGTCTTTGCTCCACTATGTAGGTCTATGGTTGCCGTAATGCATATCAAATTACATGATTAACGATGAATCTGTGCTCAAGTCTCGGTGCCCTTTGTATGTTCAGAGCTGAATTGGAGATTAATTGAGCTGATGAGATACATTTGCAGTTGGTAGCACCTTTATCCCTGGCCCTCTCAGAGTCAGTTTTTCTGCTTTGCACCTTGTCTGTCATCATTGACCATCTTTTGATAGATGTATGTATCCAAATTCCAATTGCAAAGTGTATTGATAGCAGTTCTATAGGTGTAAGTGTATTGATTTACTGCCTGCCAGCCTATCAGTATGAGACATAGATGTTCCAAAGGTATTGTAATACCTGTGCTGGGTGAGTGGGGGTTTGAAATATTTACTAATGCTGCAGATTGTGAGTTACTGTACCCTGATTGCCTTCCCAGACAATAATTTTGACTACAGTGGTAATGATCCTGCGTGTTACGATCACGATTTTACCCTATCTTTTTAGCTTATCTTATATAAAGTCACATGACTTCTTCTTCAGATTTCACTTCCATATCACGTGACATTACATAATGAGTCTAGAACTCAAACATGTGTTTAACTCATGTTTTTAATCTCCGCGACCTAGAATGATCTAGCGTCGCTTATTTAATTACTGTAGATACGCACGGACCAGTATCATAATATGTACAAACACTTGTAACAGTATAAATAGTTGAATATCAACGCCCCAAGAACTTCAGTCAAGTTCTTGTTGGGTTTCCCTCAACTATTCTTCTCTCTAAAGCAAG
>JBBPRX010000578.1:0-13671 GCA_038093195.1 Boletus fagicola | reverse complement strand
TAGAGGCCGGACGAAGTGACGTTACTGAGGAGAAGAAACCTGAGCGGCGAACGACCCGCTCGCGCAGAGTCATTGCGCGACGGGACTCGACCGCAAGTGAAGACACGGCGACGTCGGCTTCCCTGTCTGTGTCTGCAACCAACACTGCCGTCCCTCGGGTCGCATCTAGTGGAGAGTCGATCGAAACGGACGAACCCGGAGCGAAAGATGTCTCGAACGAGGCCATTGCTCCCGGAGTTGAATCCAAGAAAGCAGAACCAGACGACATGCCTGCTCCCGAGCAACAGGAAAATTAGTGGTACAAATGCGTCGCAAGTGGTATGTAGTGTGTAGATGCGGCCGACACCATCACTCTCGTTTCCATTCTGTTGTATTCAGCACCACGGCTATTCCCCTCGTTCCGACACGATCATGATTTATATTCTATCTCACTCTAAATCATTCTGTTTTGCTCTTTTCTGTATATCAGGACGTCCCCTCCAGAATGAAATTGAACGCGGGCTTAAATCCCAAAGGGCCTTGTCCCGTGTCGTGCTATCAACGGGAGGACATGGGGTTGAGCTCTCACCTACTGGAACGAGCACGTGCGTCTCCGGTTCACGAAAGATATGTGATTTTTATTCCGCGAGATGGGTGTGCACGAGAACCTTGGCATCAGAACACGAGGTCACTTGTTGCCTCGGAGGGATCCAGGGTGCACGATATCTGTGAATTATGAGATTGGCATGGTGTGTGAGCGGTAGGGGTGGTAATACCAAGTGAGACCAGTGCGTATGGAGGTGCTAGTCTGGTGACCAGACAGTCGAACGAGACACGCTGTCGAGGTCAGGTCAGCAGACTACGTTTGACAGTTGGGGCTCCCACTGATCAGCACAGTTGTCAAAGAACCATGCTCAGCGAGGAAATCTCTGCCAAAGAGCCATCACGGTGTGGAGTGGGTAATGAGATGGTGGGGTCTGCATCGGTGGTGATGAGGGAAGTCGATGCTATAAAGGGATGGCCGGGATTGGCAGTGGACGTCATTGCGTCATGTCACCACATGCAGCCAGTAGTTCGGCATCCGCTTCGCGTCTTCTTTCTTTGCCAATGCATTTCCCGATTGAATTACTTGTCATCCACCCGTTTTATTCCCTTGCTCCTCCTCGGGCCCTCTCCCCGACCCTCTCTCTCTCCCGCCCAACACATGCAGCAGGTCGCGTCTGCCGACCCGGGTGCCCTCGACCCCTCCATCGCGTCTCGTTCAGACGCGTCTCTCGTTGGTCCGCCTTCTCTTGTCCTTTTCTTTCCTGCCCGCTCACCTTCTCTTCCAGGAAATGCTGTTGCCCCGGCAGGTGCTGCCGACCAAAACACCAGTCCTTTTGCTGAGCCAGTCAACGACACATTCGTTACCACGACCCCCGCTGGAATTCCCGTAGCTCCCGTCACTGCGACGCCGCCCACTGAGCCGGAACAGCCAGACCCCGCGCCCCCTCCTGCCCCTCCCAAACCACCGCTCTACAAGCGTCGCTGGTTCATTATCACCTCCGTCATAGGGGCCTGCCTCGGCATTGCCCTGCTGTTCATCATTTTGTTCCCGGTCCTCAAAGCCATCATCCAGGATGTTGTCAACAAAACCACCCTTGATATCACAATGGCTGCCATAACCAACCCTTCGAACACTTCGTAAGTCTAGCCTCTTCGCTTCTCCATCGGCCCTTATGTTGTGTCATAGTTTTCAATTGTTCATGCAGGGAACCGTACGTAAACCCGGTCCAGCCTCACTCTTCGGATACTCACCCGTTTCGTCAGGCTGCCCATACTGGCATATTTTCTGCAGTCATCGCCTTCCCGACCCCAGTAAACGTCAGTTGGATCGATGGTTCCACAAAGGTTCCCCTTGGATATATGCAGTTGTCCACTCTGTATGCTAACAACAAACGTGCCACGATAAACGATACAACCATCTTCTACATCATAGACCAAAATGCGTTTGGTCGTTTCACGTCTGCCATGATCACTTCTCAAAATTTCACTTGGCAACTTGAGAGTTACGACCTCTCTGTCCAGGCAGAGAAATTCCCAACTGCTCATGGTATATCATTCAACAAGATGGTCACGATCAACGGTGAGTTCCATTTCTCGTCCTCTCTACCCCTCTCATCGCACTCCTTGCAGGCACTGACAATTTTGCCGGAAATGTCCAGTTGGAGGATCTACAGTTGCCCAGTGACAATCCCGCGGGTGGTATCAACTTTGTCGCAGTCACCCAGCTCAACAATCCAAGGTTGGTTACTTTCTGATTGTTCCAGAAAATAATCAAACGCTATCCTCAGTCCGTTCGCGCTCGATCTTGGAACAGTGGTTTTCGACCTTTCCTACCAAGGTGTCTATTTGGGCAGTGGTACTGGGCCAAACACCAATCTGGTATTCTTGATTCCCCTTTGACGCACACAGGACGCTTACATCCATCACTAGTCCCAAGGAAATAATAATATCACGCTCAGCGGCGTTCTTATTCCACAAACTACAGCCGCCAACCTCGCTGTGGTTTCTCAGCTATTCACCAATTTCCTCAACCACCAGAATTCACCTGTCCTCGCGACTGGAAAGTCCACAATCCAATCCGATGGAACAGCGATATCTTGGCTCAGTCAGGGTATCGAAAGCCTCACGTTGACGGTCCCGTTCCAGTCTGCGGCGCCGATCAATCCAATTCGGTCCATTGACATTGGCAGTCTGGCACTCACATTTACACCAGAGACTGCATGGAATCCTCGGGCCGACAGCAACTCGGTTTATGCTTCTATGGGTAAAAAGCAATCATCATGTTTTGGTGAAAACTCACGAACGAGTTGGAATTTAGTGCTTCCTTTCGGGTTCAACGTATCCATCTCTGCAATTCAGAACCAGTTCAATATCGTGAAGAATGGTTCGAATGTCGCCGGGCTTTCTACGGTGCATCGAATGATATGTCTGTTCACTGGCATCTTACTGACTTGCTCGACATAGCCTCTCGGTGCTTCTACTTCGTCCATCAGTATCTTGGGACCAACGGATACTCAGGGCCAGATCAACATCACCATTTCGGACGGGTTTCTCAACACGACGGACGCAGAGCATGGATCTTTCTCCGCATTTAGTAAGCCCAGGCTCTTGTTTGCCAACAGCTCGCTCCTGATGTCGTTTATTTTTAAAGACACGGAGCTTACAGACTCGCAGACCACCGAATTTCTGATGGTAGGTAACTCGACCGCTGTAGCAAGCACGAGTCTTGGTCAAATCACGCTCGATCCCATCCAAGTAAATGTGACTACGAGCTTGACTGGTCTGCAAGGATTGAAAGGATTCACTACCATCGAATCCGTAGACGTGTTGGGTGGTACCCAGCAAGCCCTGAATCTTGGCATCGCCGGTTGGTAATGCAAACGCAACCCATAAATTGTACTCATTTCTCATCACAGTATCCATTGTCAACCCGTCGAACCTTCAGTTGGCCATGGGTGATCTGAGTAGGCTCTCCCAGATATCATTGTGAGAGTCACGATTTTTACATGTCCATCCAGCCCTTCAGCTACAGAGAGGCGGCGCCGTTCTTGGTACCACTCTGATGCCTAATCTGACGCTGTACATGGGGAACAATTCGCTGACCTCGACATCGGATTTTGAGGTGACTTGGATTCGTTACCTTTGTTCGCGCGCACTTATGATGTGGTTCTCCAGCCAAACAACAGCCCTCAAGGAATGGAAACACTCAATGATTTCATTGGCGGCACTGGTGAGTGATTTCTCGATATGTTTGGCTTTGAATTCAACGATGTCATAGACGTCGAGCTTGCCATTGCTGGCTTCAGCGGCAGCACGCAGGTGGCCTCTTTGTTGCCCGCTTTCGAAAGCTTGAATATCACCGCGACTCTACCTGGTTTAAACTCGAGCCTGCTGTCTAGCGGTTCATTGGAGAGTAGGTCTCCATGAGTCCTGTTTTGCTGACTTCTAATTATTCGTCAGTACTCTCAACAACCTTTCACCAGAACAATATTAGCCAGGTTACTGTGGATCTTGTCAATCCATTCACAGCAGGCTTTGATGTCACCCAGATCACTTCCTCTGTTACATCTCACGGACTCGCTCTAGGTACCATTCAGACAGCTACCAACTTTTCCGCCCCTGGAAAGTCAACGACGACGTCCCCTCCTCTGGACCTCAACATGAACTCCGACCCTTCGACGTTGTTTACTCTTACTCGTGTTCTTGCCGTGCAGGCTGGCCTTGACCCGACAGCCTTGGACGGCTTGGTAGCATTGGGTGGATACTCTTATGTCACAGCCACGAACGCGGACTCGACTCCAGTCAGTCGTAGGAGCAATATCTTTACGTATGAACATTCGGTAGCTTGATGTCTTGCGCTGAACGAGTTCTTCCAGTGGTTTCGATCTGCCTTCCTTCGTCGATACAGCTTTTAAGCAGTTGCGTTCTGATGTTCAACTATCTGTGCAACTTAGTATTGGTACGTTGTCGTTCTTGTCACCATTCTAGGATTCCTGATAAATTTCCGTTCAGGCGAATATGCGACAACTCTGGATTACACTCAACTCAGCGTTCCGATTGCGACTGACAGTAGCCTCAACCTCATCTTACCTGTGTTGGCGCAACCCATTGTGCAGAAAATTGTATCGGGATCTGTGCTTGGGTACGCACAATGATCGTTATGTAAATGATTTTTCATTAAGCTCAGGGCTCAATAGCGTCGACACCGTTGTCATAACGAATCCCCAGGAAACTTCTTTCGGTAATCAAGGCCCTTCGCCACAATCTAGACCTAAATTTAACTAAACTACCGCTTAGGGGCTCAACTAAACGGAAGCATCACTAACGCAGGACCCTGTGAGACCGTTACTCTGTGTATGTGAATGCCATATATATATGTACTGACATTTCCTCAGTTGATGCCACTATCTCCTTTGGCGATGGTTTGACCGTTTCTTGGAATGGCCAGACCCTTGGAACGATGCATATGGATGATGTCAATGTCGTGGCCGATGTTGGGGCTACACTCAATGTCCAGACTACCTTTGAAGTAGCGGACGTCAATATGCTCGCGAGCTTTACTAAGGTGTTGCTTAACGAAGAGTCGTTCCAATGGGTAATCTCTGGAGAGAATCTCACTGGTAGGAGTCAATTTGGTCGCAGATGATTAGGTGCTCATCCGTTCGAATAGTTAGCGCACTTGGTATGTCCTTCGAGGATGTTGAATACGAAACCCTTTTCAACCTGGTGTTGCAGGCATTCAGGTTCCAGGGATTTCATTGTCATCCAAGGTGGTTACTCTCAAAGGGTTCAATGGACTGCAGAATGGTGTTACAATCAACTCGTTCGACTTACCCGCCGATGACCCCTCGGGCGGCATCCAACTGACGATCCAATCCACAGTGACAAACGTGAGTAAATGCTAGCTGTGTGCCCCTGTGGCTAACTTTGGCACATTATAGCCTTCGCAAGTCGGCATCGAGTTGAGCTCCATCGCTTTCAATACGTATGCTAACGGAATAGAGATTGCCCCCGTATCGTCACCGTCATCCGTTACACTCGCTCCTCAGTCCACATCGTCATTGCTTCTCGCCGGTCGGCTCATCCCGCAGAACACCGCTGAAGGTTTAGCTGCTGTATCGACAATTTTCAACAACTTCATTCAGGGAAAGGACAGCCAAGTTACAGTCCAAGGAGCAAGCGCTGGTCCAACTGATGTAAGATCGATAGCAATGTTACTCTTCATGTTGCTGAGATCCATCAAGGTCACATGGCTCAATGAAGGGATACAAACCCTCCAAGTTGTGACTTCATTACCCAACCAGGGCAAACTCAATATCATTCAGTCGATCGCCTTGGAGCAAATGGAGTTACTGTTCACGGAAGCCACAGCATACGATCCAATGTCAAGTAGCAACGCGACTACCGCCGCTTTCAGTCTCCCATTCGCTTTCCCCATTGATATCACGTCGTTGTCACAGAACATTACGATCGGCTTCAACGGGCAATCGTTTGCTGAGCTTGTCATTCCCGAAGCCCCCAGCACCACGGATGTACAGTCTCGCATCATTTACCTCACCTTTGCGGACGTACCCTTTGCCGCTTTCGCAGACCAACATTCCGTTTTTGATAACTTCGTTGCGGCGACCACCCTCGGGGACGTGCAAACCCTTGCCTTATCGGGAGCTGCTAATGCAGCCGCCTCCACTGCTGTCGGGGTCTTGTCGCTATCAAACATCGAATTCTCCGTCGATTCTTCCATTGCCGGTCTGCAAGGTCTCGTGGCTAAACCAGCTACTGTGGCCAATCTGGATGTCAATCATGGGTACTCTGACTACCTCCTAATCACAGTCGACACAACTCTCTACAACCCCAGGTGAGCAGTTAAGGTCTCTTCCGATGTTCCGCATTGACAAGTGCCGGGCGTCTAGCAATCTGACAATCGGTAACATTTCACGCATCTTTTCCAAGTAAATCACTTACCTTATTCCCAGGTGCGGGTGACGTTTCTTTCGCCTTTCAATTTGAGTGAGTGAATTCAACCCATTGTCTCTGGATCCTGGTTGACCGTACAACTAGAGGCGAAACGATTGGGTCTGCTGATCTGGTGAGGGATTTAGCTTCGAGTTGACGTCGGTTGTCTTGATCCTTTGTGTAGAGTAACCTGGTCATACAGCCTGGCTCTGTTGATTACCCAACCGGTAAGGATATTTTACAAGATGAAGGTCTTGGCACTCACGGATGCTGCTACACTAGACGTGCTGTATTCGCCGCAGGGTAGTTCTCAGACTTCCGCGGGTCAGACGATGTTGGAGAACTATCTTCAAGGAGTCGATTCCAATACGGTTATCCTTGGGACAACCAGTTCTACTCCGATTGAATCTTTGCAGCTTGCGCTATCACAAATCAAACTCTCCCCTGTCACCATTCCCGCATTGCAACAGAACCTCATCAATACCGCCACTCTGGAATTCCCAACCGACATCGCGCAGACAGGAGTCGCCTCTACCTCTTTCACCCTTGCAAATCCCTTTACAGCAAGTATTAACCTGCTTGAAGTCACGGCGACGGCGACATTTCAGAATTTGACTGTTGGCACTATCAATAATGTCGATTTATCTTCAAATCCGATCCACGCAGGCGGTCACAGCAATATTACATCGCCAGCCCTTCCGTTCAATTTCAACCTGGATCCGTTGACGATCATCGAGTTGATTACCATTTCAGCCCAAGAGCACAATGTGGATCTTGGTCCTTTGCTGCAGCTGTTCCAACTGGTTATTGATAACCCTAGTTTTCATCCACCCGTACGCATCTCGAGTTGTAGTCTTGTGCACATTGAGGTTTACTGGTCCTCCTAGGTCAACGCTTCGGTCGATACTAGTGCCCCAACTTGCGTCAGGTATGCAACAGCATGTAGGTGCTGAAGTATGCTCATTTTTTCTGTGTAGCGGGAACCAATTTGATTTCAATGACGCTATTCTTAACGCCTTGAAAGGCCTCCAAGTTGATCTGTCGGTTGTCTCCTCGTTGAAATTGGATGACTGTAAGTTATTTATTTATTTGATTCTTCGGATTCTCATGTTTCGTTACAGATGCGACGAATCTGTCTTTCTTGCAGAAAGGAGTGACAGCGATAGTGAGAGCAATCGTCCTTAAACTGGATAACACACATTGACCTTGATGTCTTCCAGACTGACCAGACTGCTTTATATCTTATCGGAGCCGTTGCTGCGCCAGTAGCACAAGATTTGGTTAACGGTGCTGTTCTTGCTTTCTCTGAAGCCAATATCACGTACGTCTCCTCTCCATGGCTAGCCGTACGATCACTTACCACCGCATAGGAACATCTCGAACAATGGTTTTAACCTGGCTCTCCAAGGCTCCTTGACGAACATCGGGCCACTTGATGCATTGATTGAATTTGTCGATCCAGTCACGTATGTAGAGTATATTTGCTTCGAGTACACAACTAACGGCCACCGTAGTGTAAATTGGCAAGGCAACAATATTGCAACCATTTCACTTCCTCCAGGTGAGCTGCGTTACACATGTTCCTCCTCTGACTTCATTCAAACCTATTTATAGTCTGTGCTGCCGCCAACACTGGTGTTCCAAATTATGCCACGCAAGGAACGCTGGTCATCACCGACCAGACACAGTAGGTCATTCCGCAGTGCCTGGGCTCACCATGTTGAACTTCTTCGTGCAGATTCACCTCGTTTGCCACCTACTTGCTCCACAACCCAAGCTTTGACTGGACCATCTCTACGCCTGCCCTTCGGGTAACTGCTCTTGGCACGATCTTTGACAACATTTCCTTGACGAAGACCATCACGTTGAAAGCCTTTAATAACTTGCCTGGAGTGACCATCAGCAATTTCCAGCTTCCATCCGATGATCCAGCTGGTGGCATCACGATTAGCACCGATTCAGTTATCCCGTCACCTGCTCGTACGTTTTGCGGTACTGGCTTTTTATCCCTCTCTTGATGCCTCTTGCAGAGGTCGGTATCGATTTGGGCACTGTCACATTCCAGGCGTACTTTGACAACATCCTGGTTGGACGTGAGTTATTCTATTTTCTGACCTTGATACACAACCTTAGAGGAAATTGTTCTCTAGCGTTGACTGCCACAGACCTCATTTTGTCTCCCGAAGGACAAGTGACTTCACATCTCGCGGGTCGCATGGTTCCTCAGAGTGGCGATGGCCTAAATGTAATCGGCCAGCTGTTCTCGGAGTATCTTGCAGCGGACAATATTACATTAAGTGTCAAGGGCGAATCAGTCCAACCGACGGGTGCAAGTTCGCCCGTCACCTGGTTGAGCGATGCATTCCAGACCCTCACTCTTGCAGTCACCCTTCCTGGCCAGAAGTACAATGTAAGCGCCACAGTGAGAAGGCAGTTTCCCCCGATCGCTCACCCCTCGAATAGATCATCCAATCCATTGCTCTGACGGACCTCAGCCTGATCATGGAAACCCAGCAAGAAGCGTTTGCTCCGTTGTCGGGTTCGAACAACACTGTAGCAGAGTACAAGAATCCCTTCGGCTTTTCGCTGCAGGTCGTTCAATCCGCAGTCAACATGACTCTCGGTGCAGGAGGAGTGTCTGCTGCATTAGTCAGTACGTTGGCATTTCTAGTGATGACATGACTGACATTCGCAACCAGCTTAACCTCCCACTGTCGAATACCGTCGGAGGCATCTCCACGGGGAATCTTGCGTCTCTTCCCATCAGTTTCCATAACGTCCCTCTTGTGTCACTCGGTGATGCTGCGTTCGAGGTTATGTTCACCGAGGTTACTGATAAGAGTTCCGCAACCTTCGACCTCAGCGGTACCGCCGACGTGACAGCAAAGACATCCATTGGTGATGTACCTATCTCAGGCATTCCGTTCGACGTTAGCTCCACCTTGCAAGGTAGGCCAATCGTTCTACAACCGATACCTTTTATCTTATCACGTTGAATACAGGTATCAACTCTTTCGGAGGCACAGCTTCCATCAACAACGTGAGCATCACGGGTAGTGGCGGGACTAATGGCGATCAGTATATTATTTCGCCGCTCACCACAGTGATAAATAACCCTTCAAACATCTCACTTTCGACGGTGGATATCGCTCTTCCCGTGTACTACCAAAACATGATGATTGGTCGCGCTGCGTTCAATGTAAGTCAACGTCTCACACAAAGGTTGTTCTGTCCTGAACAGAGTTTCGCTCAGACGTTCAACTTGGTTCCCGGCGAAAACGCCATGGCCGGAGAGTTCCAGTATGAACCTGCTGATGCGAACGACACGGTTGCCGAATCGTTCTTGACAAGCTTTGTGCAGTCTGGGAGCGTTCTTCCCTTGACCGTGCAAGGAGACAGCGCTAGCTCTCCCTTTACTTCGCTGAATCCCGCCCTTGAAGGAGTGAAGCTTCAGACTAGCGTGACTGGTGAGTATAGCAAACGATGATCTGTTCGTGTGTACTAATGTTCCCTCGAGGATTGAATGTGCCACCTATTATTACTCATTTATACACCACCATTTCCCTGACCACCTTGGTAACGAACGAGGTCCAACTGAGCTTCGACGTGAGAACTCATTCATTAGCCGGTACATGCGAATCACTGATTAACGCACAAATTAGATCTACAATCCTCTGGGGGCCGATCTCGTCATTGAATACGTCCAAGCGGATGGTCTCGTTAACGGAGAGATATATGCTCACTTTGACCAGGCGTTCAGTAACTTTGTCATTCCGCCGGGTCAGACGGTGAACAGCGGCACATTCTCCAACGTGGTTCTTACTCAGGGGGCATATGCATCTCTCGGAATCATTCCATTGGGATACATGGATGTTCAAGCTGTTTCAACCGCACGGTACGTTGGACTAGTGTCTTACATTGTCATCAAAATTCACTTACCGAAAAATCGACAGAATCGGCATGAATGGGTACCAGATTCCATGGTTGCATGTTAACCAGATGCATGTTACGACGGATTATAATTTCGGCCTTCTCTCCTTTGCAGATATATCTTCGGCAGCTCTGTCAATAACTGCTTCACCCTCACCCTCGAGCACTGACAAGGCAGCCACCTCGTCATCTCCATCTACGCAAACCGCTACCTCATCTTCTACCCCATCTTCCACCAGTGTTGGAAATTCGACACATAGCTGAAATGTCGTAGTAAAGTTGCACATATCGCCACCATGCTGATTTGTTTTCGAGTTTTGTCTTGCTCTTACATTCGTCCCCTCGTCAGTGTACTTTATCTTTCGTCTTTCTTTTACTCGTATACCATGCTTTCAAGCTTGCCTGATACCTTGATACCAACTTTTTTTTGTGCTTCATTGGGGTTCTAAGTTGGTGTGTTACACAATGCAGACGTGTTTAGCAGGTGATTTCAGGTGTGAAGGAATGAAATTGCTGATAACTTGCATCGGTGTCCAGTTTCCAGAAGGCGTTGGTCCGTCCGAGATGTGACGATGAACCCACAGTCTAAAAGTACTACTGTAGTGATGCTCGCCGCATAGCCAGTCGGGCAGGTACGCCAAATAACACCCGAGAGGTGCCTTCTCGGACGACGCCCGGAATGAACAGCGTCGGCTCACATGATGTTCCGTTCCGTTCAATCACCCGGTGCTATCATTGGAGGAGATATACAAAAAGCTATATATAGCACCTTCCACATTCCACGTAAAATCACGACATAATTTGTAGGTACTCTCTGGCACCCAATGAACATTCCTGAAGAAATACAGAGTGACACGAGCAATGGAAAGAATCGAACGACAATGTATCACAATGCTTGCCGCCCGTGCCGGCAGTGGAGATTTAATTACTCGCTGTGATAGTGCGTGACATGATTTTGCATTAGCCTCCCCAAGCCGAAAAAATCTGGTCTTTAGCTTATTAGATAGCCTATATAATATTGCACATTCGGATATAAAAATCGAGCAAAAAGGTGAGAAATGGGGGCTCCTGCCAACGATAGTAAGTAGGGAAACTTGAAATTTGGATACAGCTTGTGATATTTAGGGGCGGTGCTCGGAGCGAACCGGGGCCTGAAAGGGTATCGTCTGGGCGATATAAACAACTCAAGTCGAGGGACTGGATTGATAGGACACTTGGATACGCGAGCGGAAAGACTCGCGCGAAGATCGGGAGATTATGGGATGGTCCTGCCAGCGAGGCAGTGGCTAGCAAGCGGTATAAAACGCCATTGTAATTGGTTGCCCCTCTATAATCGTCCGTTGCGACACTACCGAGTGAGTCTTTCCAGATTTTTTTTCCCGCCGGCTCCATTCCCGAGACGCGCGGATCATCTCCAACATAAATACCTGATCTGACGCCCTCCTCCAGTTCATTGTTCCCCCTTCATTCCACAACATGGTTCTCGCTCACCAGTCTCCTTACGTTACCCCCCACATCCTCCACCGCAACTACGCACAATCCTATGACAATGAGTTACCCAGCAAACGTGAGCAAAAACGCCCCTCCGTCTTCCGTGTCGCGTGATCTCATCCCCACCACCTCCAGTCATCGGCCGTGACCTCGAGTATTTCTCGCAGGCCGGTTTCGACATGGACCGCATCCAGTTGAAGCGCAACGCTCCCGTGGCGCAGCTGTATGAAGATGCCATCCGCAACGAAGGCGCCATCATCTCCTCTTCCGGTGCCTTGATCAACTTCTCTGGTAAGAAGACGGGCCGAAGCCCCAAGGACAAGCGCATCGTCTACGAGGATACCTCCAAGGACGAGATCTGGTGGGGTTCCGTCAACATCAAGATGGACGAGCGTGAGTCGTCTCCCTCTATCCCGCGAGCTCTTCCTCATCCATGTTCCTCCTAGACACGTTTGAGATCAATCGTGAGCGTGCGATCGACTACCTCAACACCCGGGACAATGTCTACGTCTTTGATGGCTTTGCGGGGGTGAGGTCTCTCTACTCTGTCCTTTGCCTACCCCGCTCATCTTCTTTTTTTCAGTGGGATTCCAAGTACCGCATTAAAGTTCGAGTCATTTGTGCCCGTGCCTATCATGCCCTATTCATGGTCCGTCTTGCCGTAATTCGGCATCTATATCCGGCAGCTGACGGTGTTCCAGAACAACATGCTCATTCGTCCCACCGAGGAGGAGCTTGCCAACTTTGGCGAGCCAGACTTTATCATCTACAATGCTGGACAGTTCCCTGCGAACCGTTTCACAAAGGGCATGTCTTCCACCACCTCCGTGGAGATCAACTTCAAGCGTATGGAGATGGTTATCCTTGGTACCGAATATGCAGGTGAAATGAAGAAGGGTGTCTTCTCCGTGATGCACTACCTTCAGCCTGTCAAGTTTGGCCAGTTGTCCCTCCATTCATCGGCAAACGTGGGTATGGACAAGGGCGATGTGACACTCTTCTTCGGTCTCAGCGGCACTGGCAAGACCACCCTTTCGGCCGATCCCAACCGACTGCTCATTGGTGACGACGAGCATGTTTGGTCCGACACTGGTGTCTTCAACATCGAAGGTGGTTGCTACGCCAAATGTATCAACCTTTCCAAAGAGAAAGAGCCCGAGATTTACAATGCCATCCGCTACGGATCAATCCTCGAGAACGTCGTGTACAATCCCGTTTCCCGCATTCCGGACTACGATGACGTCAGCATCACCGAGAACACCCGTTGTGCCTATCCTATTGAATACATTCCGAACGCCAAGGTTCCATGCATGGTCGACAGGCAGCCCAGCAACATCATCATGTTGACCTGCGATGCATTTGGTGTCCTTCCGCCAGTGAGCAAGCTGTCTCCGGAGCAAGCAAGTTATCACTTCCTTGCTGGGTATACCTCGTAAGTCCGCTTTGTAGGCGGTTGTGGCATAGTTGCTGACTCGAGCGCAAATAGGAAGACTCCAGGGACTGAAGACGGTGTGCTCGAACCGATCCCAACGTTCTCCACTTGCTACAGTGCTCCCTTCATTGTGCTCCACGTGCGTTGTCATCTCTTACGTCCTAGATTGTGATTCTGACTCGACGGACAGCCGAGCCGTTACGCAGAGATGCTGGCGAGCAGGATGTCAAAACACAATGTGCCCTGCTGGCTGATCAACACCGGATGGACCGGTGGCAAGTTCGGCACCGGTGGGGATGGCTGTCTTTGGCATAGTAAGCGAGGTAACAACACGGAAAGGG
>JBBPRX010000577.1:0-13677 GCA_038093195.1 Boletus fagicola | reverse complement strand
CACCGGGAAGTTGGAACTGCCTTGAGCGGCGGCGAATGCAAGGACCCGCCATACGCCTCCACTCTGTAGTTCTACAACGCCTCAACTACGACTTATAGTCTCTCGACAGTATCGAGCTGCCCTTTGACCACTTGGTCGAGTTGAACTTGCACTTTGCCTTGCTGAATAGTACGTTGTTTGTCGGATCCAGCTCCTCACGCGCTGCAGTCGCCTCCGCACCCCCGTTGTCTCGTGTCTCTGCGCAGACGAAGACCAACTCGTCTTACGCACGCTCTCACCAGTGGTCGATCACACACCTTTTCCTGCGCCACATCGAAATTAAAGTGATTCGAGCGGGGCTCAACGTGACCTTTGGCGCACTCACCCTACCCGCGCTCGAAGAGCTTGACATTTGTTTTTGCTTTCGCGAATGCGATGCGTGGCCGCACGCATCGTTTATGGAGACGATTGGGCGGTCGCGGTGTGCGTTGAAGAGACTGACGGTGCGGTCGAACAAGAACGCGGTGCCGTATTTCAGAGAATATACGGAGACGATGCCGGGGTTGGCCATTTTGACGTCCGTACCTGACCCACGGTTGCGATGAGCTTTTTTTGGTTTCTCAGATTCAGATTTGTTTGGTGTTTGGGGAAAACGGAGCGCCGGGATGGGGGTGATGGTATGTGCAGTCTCTTTTCCTATCACTCTGCAGGCCTATATTTTCAGTACTGTCATGAGCGCTATGATCTCATATCACTGGATCTCTCCGTTTGGAAACCCGGTCTCGAGTGCAGTCGCTGTTATGTACTCATCCTTTTGTTGTATCATGTGTAAGATTTCTTTCTTTCTTTCTCAACTTGAAACTAGCGTACATACATGAGAGCCTTGTGCAAATTCTAACCACAGGCAGTGTACAATGTTGGACTGCCCAACATCCCCTACTTAACGTTCTCGCAGACTGCAGGAACCCCGATTGAGATATTGACAGCTTGCCTCATAGTACGCCGATCAGACGTTGAAATTTGAAAGTCTACGCTCAGTGTTTCTGTACATGCGTACCTCACTACGAAACAGAGCCCGGAGCGGTCCGCTATACGGCCCGACCGCGAACTGTGTATATTCCTTTTCCTTTAAAATTCCACGGCTATTCGTTCGGGTGGAAAACCGTAGCGTTTACTAATAACTAACACTACAAATGAAGCGGAGCCCTCAAGAATTCGTTTGACTCGGAGGCTAGTCAAGCTAAAGTCCAAACCAACTTGCACCAATTGAAAATACAGGCAAGCATAAAAGAGCGAAATACATCGACAGACGTCGTCGGTGGACATATTCTGGATGCTGGCAACTTGTAGCGCTAGGCCAAAACGGCCATTTCTGCTCTAGGCCAACATGGGATTGATGTACGTACACCCGAGGCTCACAGTCCCGTTCTGCGAGCAATTCCGTAGGCTCAGAGAGAAGTCGATTCCAACAGGGGGGACGACGTACGTAATTGTTGTCCGTGCAACACATGGGCAGCTGTTTCGTTGCACAACTCTTCCCAAGCCCGATCACGGTGAGGGTCGTGCAAGTGGAACCGACCAGGCCAAGGTTGGCTGCAGCTGCATTGGACTTGCCCGTCGTAGAGGGGATATTCGAAACAGCGTACGCCTGCAAGAGCGCATTGCCCGCGAGGGTGGGATCAGTACCCAGGGGAACGTGTGAAGGTGACTCACGTTTTGTACCATGTTGCAACAAACGATTTCGCCCGAGGTGCACTGCGAACTGCCTTGAGCGGCAGTGAGTGCAACGAAGGACCAGAACAAGAGTAGAGATGTGTGCAACATGAATGTTTGAAGCTGTTCCTCCTTGATCGGGCTACAAGTGGAACAAGGAGCTTTATGTGAACGGGGTCGTGTCAACCGGGACTGGGATATTCACAGCTGCCAGAGTCAGATGTCGTGGGTCATCGGTTGGTCATCGGTTTTGCCTGTGGGAGTTTGGACAAAGAACTTATAATTATACGCTGACGCCGACCTGCCATTGGTTCCAATGGCAAAGGGTCTGGTTAAACGCATGTCGCTAGAGTTCTTTAGACTTCCAAACCAATGATTCGTCGCTTGGAAGCCCCAGAGATCCTGCCTGAGGTTTTACAGTTTGTCCTTGCTGCCAAGAATGGCTTTCAGACCTTGCGGGTCCCGCTATCAGCAAGCATTACCTTGAAAGGCCTGGTTTCACTCTTTGCAGGACTACCTGATGACAGAGTTGATTCAGCAGTGCTGACCAGGCCGAATGGGAGTATTGTAAAAGGGCTTGGTCGACGAGTTGGTGGCCAGCCTTTGACTTCACGATGAGTGGGTATGAAGATCCATCAAGTAGAACAATCCAATTTCGTCTCCGACCTCGACCAGCCCCGTTCCTTTAGTAATGTCGCAAGAGGACATCTTCGCCACCCCGATCCCAACGAAAGCAACCAGGTCGATGAGGGAAGCAGCCTCGCTTGGCTTGGTGATCGCGGCGCGGGTGACGGCGACGGTAAGCCAGGGTTGGAAACGAATCATTGCACCGGGGTGATCACCCAGCCCGAAGCCGAGGTCGTAAGCAGGGGCACCATTATCGAGAAGAACGACATGGTAAGTACATTCAAAAACATGGCTCGCCAAGATGGTGCCCTTGATGGAGCTGTGCCAACGATGATAATTCTGTGGGCCAAGGAACGCCTGATAAGCTGAGCCGCCTACAAGTTTAGCGGTGGTATTGAGCAGCCAAACTGTCGAGATCGAATATTGTAAAGGGAGTCATCCTGGCTGTTGAGCCTTGACGTATCGTTGAGTTGGACGTTCGTAGCGGTACGTAAAACGAGACTCGCATGCGTTGTAAAGGAAGGGAATCTGAGGACCTGTCACGATCAGGCACACGATATCACCCTTGAATTCCCTGGTGAAGAAAGGGTCACACGACTTGTAGTGCTGGGTTGGTGCCACCTCTGTGGTGTGTGCTTACATCAAAGGTCAGTTTTCCGAGGTCGGATCCAAACACGACCAGACCCGTGTCACTGAACCACTGGTCCGCAAGCACCTTACTCAGTTTGAAGCCAATCGGCCAAGCTGTTCAGCAAATATTTGAACGCAGCGTTGAAACTTGGCTGAGTGAACAAGGTGTAAGCAGCGGAGGTGTTGCTGACTAAATCGAGGACGATAAGATACAGTGGTACGCCAATCGGCTCGCCGATGGCGACGCCCCGAACATTGGCCTTGTAGAACCTGGGCGCTGATTCAACGACACCATCCAGAAAAGTCGAGGAAGCCCTAGACACTGTCCACAACTGATTCAGGGTCGGCCCACTAGAGAATGAAAACCAGTTTACAGTGTTGCCCAAGACATCAGTTCTGCCGTACCTTGGAATAATATTGTTGAACTTGACGAAGAGTCGAAGACAGCTCTCGAAAAGCGTTTTCTGGTCGTCGATGAGGCTCTCGGCAATTTAGTAACGGCTGACCTATGCCCTTCTGCGCCATTTGCCAGCCGCTTGCGAGTACTTTGGATGAGATCCTTAACGACGCTATCGTGGGTCAGGTTGCCCCGGGGTGCTCGAGCGTGGTAGAGACTGTACTGGGCCACTGCGATGGTGATACGCAATGGTTAAAGCATTGCAGTGGAGTTGGTGGGGTACGGGTTTAGAAAAAGTCTTACTTTGAGGACTAGTGTCATCCAACGGATCCGTCGTGTAAACGTGTAAACGTGCAAAAGTTGGGTTTTATGTATATCCATTGGTTGTTTATATCAACTGTCAACTCAAGGCACGGGTTCAAGACGTTCAATGGACATGAATGGAAGGACTCGGTAGGTAACCGGTAAAGGCCGACTTACGTTGCTAGAAACGAAGAACTGACCATTACATAATAGGTACTGTATGTTTGCATCTCGTAGACGTTGCGGGTATTGGACAGTCCAGCTGGAGGGCAGTCTGGGGACACATTTACGACCTTTTTTGATTGAAGGGTCTGGCGACTCGCCCAAATGCTTTGTCGGCATCTGCGACCGAAACTTCGAGAATTGAAGAGCAAGTCCACTTCTAATCTCGGTTCAGTTCTAGACACGAATTCCTTCTTGCGTCTATTCTCCAGGAACTCACTCAGCGGGCTATCTCCCGCAATTGTCAGACTCGATCTCCGTGGATTTTTCATACCCTCGGGTTCTCTGGTGCGGGGGGCTGTTCAGCCGGAGTATGTACCCATCGGCTTGCTTCGTGTCAATGACAACCAGGGGACCTTGATGAGCGCTATGAGCTCTACATTCACAGCTTCACGCGCTCCATGGCGGCAATCTGTGCAATTAATAACATTACTTGGTTTTGCATCGTCTTTCCGAGCTCACGAGTCTGTTGGCTTTTCAAAATCTTCACAACGTGACCCTACGCAGCATGGTTGTTGATGATCCCATCCTTGAATCAATGGAAATGCCAGTCTATTCGTTTGAGCCATCTGCTGCCGTTATGTCGCTCACCCTTCGTTTGATCCTCTGTCCACGAGCATAGGCAGTACAAGACAAGTAGGAAGGTGGTTTCCCCGCTTTAAACTCTCCTTCACGCGTGCGAACGCCGCCCTAGTTGACAGATTATCCCCATGTCTGTACGGGTAAAAAGGAATGCATATGGTCATGTCATATTTCATTTTCTGAATCAGGCAACGATGCGTGCGTATCTAGTCACTCTCGTCCAATAGGAAAATTGACGACCGCGGCCTGTGCGGTTGAGCTCTACATACTTGGAGCCCTCCATCTTATCAATTTGCCAATAAGGTGCCCGGGAACTGAAATTTTGAAGGAGGATCCACCGACGGTGCGCGATTTTCGCGCGCTAGTTCGTGCGTTTGTTTTCCTCCCTGCTTTGTGGCCCATATGGGCCGTATCTACCGATAGGCATTTCTGCGAATGGCCCGTCGGCTCAAACGCGAAGCCATCTTCATTTGTTTGATTACGTAATCGCGAATTTACTGCCACCAAGAAGGCATCCCAGGCATCGTATTTAATATTAGGCTACTCCAATGGCTCCAAAACTTGGCTCGCGTACATCCATACGGCTGCCTCAGGCAGGCCAACTGCACATGTCGTCGCCATCAAGACGTTCGTTTGGTGTCCCCAACGCGCCAGGAACACTGCACGACGGCGAGATATCTGGTGTCCATGACCGCAGGCAGTCCCGGCGCGCCTCCTGGACAAGGCCGAATATCTTGTCCAGGTTGATGAGCCAGGACGAGGAGCTTGGCGTCAAGTCCCCAACCTCGGAGCGACCGCCCATCCCGAGCGCGCTTCCCGCCAGGGAACCAGACTCAACCCCATTGCCAGTATTGTCTATGATCGTGTTGTCCATTGTGAGTGTGCCCCTCGCCCGCCTCTACCACGGCTCTCACCGTCGTGTAGACCATGCTTGGGGAGTTCCTGGCTGCAAACGTATCGATGCCGTTCTTACTCTTCATGGTCAAAGGTATGACTTCATTTGGCATGTCATCCTTTCGCTCCTCTGAGGCGTTTGGCCGTTCCAGGGTTCAACGAGTTTCAAGAGGAATCGGATATTGCTTTTTATACCGGAGTTCTAGGTCTGCCTGCACGAGCTTTCATTCCCAGACATGCTCTCATCCCGTTCGTCTAGTGGCGGCATTCTTTCTAACCCAGTTCCTCACATCTCTATTATGGGTGTGTACAGACCATCTTCACCATACTCCACTGGGTTTACTCAGACATCATCTAGGCTACTGTGGCCGACAAGCATGGTCATCGAACTGTGTTGTTTTTCTCCTTGCTTGGGGGTGCGGTCACTGTTTCGATTTTCGGCACTTGTACATCGTTCCGCCAGGCTCTCGCTGTTCGGTTGCTTCAGGGTGTCTTTGCTGGCGCAGTCGGCGTGGCTCGCGGATGCGTTACCACCGTAACCGATGCCACCAACGAAGGCAGAGCATACGCTATCATGGGGTAACCGATTCCTGCAATGCGGACATCAAACGGTTACTAACAGTATATTTCACTGCAGTTTTTGTTGGGGTTTTGGAGGTGTCGCAGGCGCCATTGTTGGAGGGGCATGTGCGTCATCTCGTGGTTGATCATCATTGCAACGGCTCAAATGTACATTGCAGTCGAGCGACCTGCGGAAAAGTGGCCGCAGGTGTTTAGTCCTGTCCCGTTTTTCGTAGATTACCCATACTTCTTGCCGTGCGCTGTTGCTGGCAGCGTTACCTTGATCGGTGCGGCTCTTGTACCTTTCTGCGTTATTTATCCCCCTCACTCACACGTAGGCTCGATCTTATCGCTTTTCCTTGGTCGAGATGGAGGGCCAAGGGAAGGTGCCATCCGCCTTCCCCCAGAGAAACCTGAGAACCAGCAGCCGACCATCCCTGAAGAAGGCGAGATTACAGGCGAGCCCTTGCCCTTTGAAGACGAACAACCTACAGGATTGTTCGCTACTCTTAAGCGGAGAATCTCGCGTTCATTCTCTATATATACTGGATCAAGCTCCCCAGTCCTTCGTCCCACTGAGATCTCCACTGCACCATCCGTCCCTTTGATTTCATCTCCGCTCATGAACAGACAAGGATTGAGTCGGGCAAACGGGTCCGCGTATGGTTACAGTGGCAATCAGAGACGTCGACTAGCGAACACGATTACGCCACGCAGGAGTATGGCAAGCACGCTCAGGAGCGGGCGGAGTACATACTTTGATGGCCATCAGTCGTCTTATGAGGGTTCAGAGCTCAACTTCACGCAGCGGTTGCTCATAGCAAACGAACACGCGGTGACGAACATTGCAGACTTGTGGGTCGCCGCTGCGATGAACGTCGACAACGAGGAGCAGTACGATTTGGACGCTGGCATGCCAACGGACGAGGAGCAGGCAATGTTGGATGGCGAAGAGGATGTTGACGAACAGGACGTTTTTGGGGCAGTGCGTGGGAGGACGGATTCGCGGAGCTTTGACGGAGTCACGATCTCGTCGCAGCTTGGTCCGCGTTCATCGATGGCTATGTTCGCGTCGGCTCGAAGCGTTCCCCGGCGCTCTGTCTCACGGACCTCGGCGTTTGGTTCATCCATGTTTGGTGGCGCCCGCCTTTCCCGTCGGTCATCCGCGACTGGCCCGAGTATCTTTGCCCACGCAGGTGTCCGGACGCCGCCTGCTGTACTTGATGCGCAATTACGCGAAGCAGGGCCCTCGGATGTATTAACCCCTATTCTTGAGCGCCGCCGGTCGGCGAACGCCACCAACGGAACCGGGGCTGGCGCTGCAGACCAGGGGGCAGAGAAACCTCCCTCCTTGGCGTCACAGCTCCCTATCTTGGTCATCATCCAGTATGGGTTGCTAGCGCTGCACAGCACGACGCACGATCAAGTATTCCTATCGTATCTCGTCAGGTGAGTCGAGTGTTATTTTTCGGGTTGGCGATGGGGCTGATGAGGATAATGACAGCGACTATGGATCTGGAGGGTTGAACCTGACCCCGGGAGATTTTTCGCAATTGAGTGCGTGTTGTTGATATCTTAACCCCGAGTACTGCTGATATTGTATTCTGCAGTTGCTCTAATGTGTCTGTTCCAGATTGTCTACCAATTCCACCTCTATCCGTGAGTAACTTGTGTATTCGCTTCTCCCATATACTGGTTTTGACACCTTTCTTTTAGAAATATTGGGCACGTGCACATATCTTGCTCGCGAGCCGCAACATTTCTGACGCTGTCATTAGCCCTCCCCGTGGACGTTTCTCCCACATGGCGATGTTCCGTCTCGGGTCGTTCTTGTTTATCCCTGCTTACCTGACCGTCATCCTGTACCGCGTCTTTGCAAGTGCGAGTGACAATGGCAACCTTTTCCTCATGGCTGGTAAGTCCCCATCAATGTCGTTCTATTATTCCAAGTCTCATGGTCTCCTCTCCTCTTCAGCGCTCTCTGTGAGCACGTAAGCGTATTTATCTTGACTGATCCTTGCCTCATTGCCTACTGACTGAAACGCACAGCGCCGTTCGGTATTGTGGTAATACATTTGCCTATACGGCAGTGGCCATCCTCCTAAACTACAGTACGTTCTTTTTCTCCTGTATTCCCGCCTCTCGATGTCCCGGGACTGAATCGCCCATTTCTTTTTCCCTCCAATAGTGACCCCACCAGCAGCGGTTGGCTTTGCCAACGGCGCTGCACAAAGTATCGTCAGCCTTGGGCGTTGTTTTGGACCGATTCTCGGGGGCTGGGTTGAGTCTTTTGTTTCCGTTTTTTTGCCCATTGTGCTGGAATACTGACATGGCGTTCAAAAACCTGTTGACAGCTCTGGTCTGCGAGTACACAGAATGATCCGTCGGGGTACCCGCTTGGATTCCTGGCGTGTGCGGCGGTGTGTGCGTTTGCTGTGGCACACAGTTTTTTGATTCGATAATCTGGTGGGGAGAGGGACGGTTCCCCCATCTTGTCTCGCTCTGTCACGACCGCTCGTACAGAGTGCACACTACCGACATGACGCCGCGCCAGCAAAAGGATAGAGAGCGTATTCATATCACTGGTCGTTTTCTTTCTTTTTTTTGTATAGTGTATTTTTTGTACTGTTCGGGTCGTCCACCCATCGTCGTCCCGTCCTGTATATTATTTTGTGGGAGGGTGGATGGATTTGTTGTTTAGGACGACGACAGGTATGTATCTTGGACCTCTTCGTTTTGCTTTTTTGTCACATAATAGAGCGTACGTATAATTCATCGATGGCGAACGAGTACAGCAGAGAGCGAAAAGGATGCGACAAAGTTCGAGATCTCTATATATCGTGGACGCCTCCCGTTTCATGAATTCTCCCTCGTGGGTCTCGCTCGGGTTCCGACTCGTTGCATCCGACGGGTCCGTGTGTCTAAACATAAGAACTAGATATACATAACATCGAAAACAGAAGCAGGAAGGCAAATGGTAAGGTATCGTTGCCCTCTTCGCTCGAGGAACTCGGGGGGGAAGAACGTAGGTGAGTGTGTGCGCGACGATTTGTGATTTTTAAACCTTTATCCTTGTCACCATCGTTCTCTTTCCGCAACCACTCACACGAGAATCTCAATCCCCGGTCCAATCACATCGACTGCCCCTGATAACCCTCCCACCTAAAACACGTAGTTCAACTTGTCTTCCAACGCCTCGTTGTACCGGCGAAGCAGCAACCTATCCACCCACCCCCCCTTTGGAAATGGCTTATCCCACCGATTATGTAAATGCACCGCAAAGATCTGTCCGAGCGCTCGGTCGAGCCCACCACCCGATTCCAAGCCATACCCCTGCGTCCACTGCCCGTCCGCACGATCAGGCGAAAAAGGGTCAGGGACGCTATTGTCGAGTCGACAGGCGAGGGGGTCGCTGAAGCAAGATGGGAGGATTTTGAATGGGGGTAAGGATGCGGCGAGGAGACGACGGTAGAGACGGAGGTAGAGGATCGCGCCCCAGTCTGTCGAGGGTGAGCGGGGTGGGGTGGAGGTGGCCATGAGATGGAATGCTTCGCAGAGATAGGGCGAGTATTGTTTGAAGTGCATGAGAGCGCCGTTGAGTGCTTGGTAGGTTTTGCCTGTGCAAAGAAGAAAAACAAAAACAAAAAAAGAGGAGTGAAGTGGAGGTATGTGAATGTCAGTCAATGTACGTGGTGAGAGGAACGACGTTACCCCAGCAGTCCCATTGCGTGACGAATTCATGTTCGAGAAGGGGTTCGAGGTCACGTGTGACGAGCATGTCCATGTCGATCCACATGCCGCCATAGTGCCAGATGACGAGCAGACGGACGAGGTCGCCGTCGACCCATGCTTTCTTGTCGTTTAGCTGCAGAAACTTGCTGGCTTCCATAGCTGTGCCTTTGGCGAGCGTGGGAATATCAACGACACCGAGGGAGAACGACTCTGGGAAGAGTTCGAGGTATCTTTTCACGAACAGGTTCTCGCTCAGGTCGCCGTTCGACCAGAGCACGATACGGGAGCGGGCAAGGTTCTGAGTGGCGAAAAAGGATCTGAGCATTAACTCTTGGCGTCCCCCGAACGGGACGAGGTCTGTGCGCCAGTAGGTGTGGTACTGGTTACGTTGTTCAGGTGGTATCCAGGGTTCTTGATGGGCGTCATGCCCTGGCAGAGTGATGGTGCCAGCCAAGGCATAGCAGTCCATGCCCATTCGCATGGGGATACCTGCTTGAACCTCGAACCGCTTCTTACCATACAGCTCCTCGGTGACGTTGTACGATGGGCTGACCAGATCTGGGTTAAAGCAACCCGAGAGCGACGTGATGGGATGAATCTCGTTGGCAATCCAGTTACGGTCATAGAAGACGAGGTCGACGTGGAGATGGGGCTCGAACGTGTGCCAGACCCACCAGAGCGCGAGGAGAGTGATGGGTATCGCAAATTTCAAGATGTGGAAGAGTGTTCGAGGTCGCATCAAGTTGATGCTAGGATGCGTGTGCGAGGATGAGGACCGTCTTAGCCACCACCGACGTAGCGACGGTGGGATCCGTGTCAGGAATGGGTTGGACTGGCGACGGTTGGAAGCGTCGGGGTCGTCGTGAGTGGGCAGGACGTCGTACGGTACTGACGACATGGACTGGGAGAGTCAAGTCAAGTCCGATGTGTTATAAGATTTTCGGAGTCATGCTCGTCTGTGGGAAACAAGCCTTTGTCTTGCCAACCGAACACTGCAATGTCCGGAATAATTGGACGACTTCGAGAACAATTCCAGTCCACACTTTCTGTTGGCACAGAGCACACACTCGTGTCCAACCCAAGCGTCGCGCTCTGTACGACGTGCACTGCATTAGACTTCAAGAAAATATTGCGTGATGGGCTTCCCGAGGCAAAAAGGGTTCCACTGGGCACCTTTCTGGACATCACACAGAAGAGCGATCGTTGTGCATTTTGCCGGCTCGTCGCTGACCTCATTCGGCGTCGTTGGCGTCTCGACGACTTTCCTGACGCTGACGTCCAAGGAACCACCTGTTTTGTATCTGCACATGGATGCGGCAACCTTGTCCCTAATCTCGACGAGAGGAAAGAAGTCCACCGCTTGTACATCCACGCTTCCCGTCCTCTAAACGTAACCATCGCCCTGATGGCTGCCAAGGCGTCTCTTCACTTGGCTATACAGTTATTAGAGCAAGACTCTCGCAAAGTCGCTCGGTCAAAGGATGTTCATGGACGCAGAATCATGGACAATGTGGACATCCATCTCATCAAAAGGTGGATCAACCTCTGCGAACAAGCACACGGAGAAGCGTGTGGCACTGTATGGTGGAAGTCTGGGGGCGAGGATTTGCCCGAATTCGTGAGGATGGTGGACGTGAACCAGATGGCTCTGGTTCATGCCGGTCGGGGTTGCCGATATGTAGCTCTGAGCTACGTTTGGGGAGGGCCGGGGGAAGACTATTGGACGACAGCGGCGAATTCGAAAGCACGGAATCGTCGCTCTGGGCTCGAAGAGTCTGCCTTGCCAGCGACCATTGTTGATGCCATCCAGCTCACTCGTCAGATCGGTGAACGGTACTTGTGGGTCGATGCGTTGTGTATCATCCAAGACAGCCAGGAAGACAAGGCTGCGCAGATATCTATCATGGACCGGGTCTACGGTCGGGCTACGCTCACGATCATCGCTGCAGGGGGGACGAGCGTCCGAGACGGACTTCCCGGCTTGAGGGCAGGATCGCGGGTAGTCGATCAACATGTCGAGTGTGTTCAAGGACTTCATCTTTCCATACCACTTCCACCACTACTGGAGGTGGTAGTCGACTCTACCTGGGATACGCGAGGCTGGACTTTCCAGGAGGGCTTACTTTCACGCCGCCGACTGTACTTCACCAAACATCAGATATATTTCGAGTGTAACAAGGACGTTTGGTGTGAAGATTTGGTTGCGGAGAGCAAGACACTACAGGGGTCCTCTCATCCGATGCGCCTCTCAGCCACGAGTGTCTTCCCTCACATCCCAGATGGAACTGATCCGATGAATCACAGAGGCTACGAGGACTCCGTGGAACAATACACCCAGCGTCACCTGAAAGTCGAGTCAGATATAATTTACGCAGTAACAGCATTGACGAACGCGTTGACCAGAGCGCTCGAACCTCCCGGAAGTAACCCCAGAGACGCCTTTCGATTCGGGATGTGGATAAGCAACCTGGACCTCTCTTTGTTGTGGCAACCTAAACTAAACGCAGTGCACACTCGACGGATCATGACCACTCCCGAGAACTCGCGCTGGCCGTCCTGGGCATGGTCAGGGTGGAAAGGCGCGGTTCAATACCAAGTCGAGTCGCACTTGTTGGACGGAAGCGACCAAGACGTCCACCCGCTCCCCGCCGAGTCCCTTGTGACCATGTGGAATGTGGTCGAAGAAGATGGGACGATCGTCCGATTGGACGTCAAACAAATCCCACCAAGCTGGAGCGTCGACGAAAACGCGGATGAACTCCAACCTGACAAGTATGTACCATCCAAGGGCGATCCAAGCGGCCTCGTAGTGCAGAATTTCGTACCCCCGGTGGGGACGCTCATCTTTCGCACCCAATGTGCATCCTTTCGAGTCTTGAAAGTGGACGACGGCGAGTTTGCAGACCCAAGTCAGGCTACGGCTTACACCATCTTTCATATCATCCCGGTCGATCAAACGTCTTCTCATTACGCTGGACGCATCATCCTGCCTGTCTCTACACCATCCTCAACCATCCTCGAACTCGTTGTTCTCTCTCGGTGCGATGGACTTACAGGGCTTTGGGACGAGAGCGTGTGGGGAAGATATTATTATGGGTGTATGTTGCATGTGATGGCGGTGCAGAGAATGGGTGATGACGCTCGAGTCAGTGAACGAGTCGGCGTCGGTATCATCGTCGAATCTGCTTGGATGAAGAGCGGAGCGGAGGAGCGTGTTGTGTTGTTGGCGTAAATGTCGAAACTATCGCCGTGGTTACCCCCTTTCATGTGTATAGCAGTCGCTGCAAAATAAGCCCATGATGATGATGTTCATAAATAAGTTAGTCTCCGAGATCAATCCAATAGGTTCCCAGTGCGCATCCAGCACCAGGCCACAGCGATCCCATCACCTGCGCACATCGAGCACGCCGACCGCATCCGTCTCCACCACATCCTCCTCCCACCTCTCCTTCAGCTTTTCTTCATACCTTGCCAACAACAACCTCTCCACCCACCCACCTTTCGGAAATGCCTTTTCCCACTGATTATGCAGATGCACCGAAAACACCTTGCTCAACGTCCGATCCAACGCTCCACCCGCTTCCAACCCTAGTCCCATCGTCCACGTTCCGCTCGCTCGGTCGGGTTCGAACGGGTCCGGAAGACGATTGTCCAAGCGACAGGCACGAGCGTCGCTAAAGCAAAAAGGGAGAATTTTAAATGGGGGGGTGTGGGCCGCCAAGAGCCGACGCCAGAGTTTGAGGTAGAGAAGGGAGCCCCAGTCGGTAGAACCAGGGTGGGGAGGGGAGGAAGTAGCCATGATGTGAAACGCTTCACAGAGGTAGGGCGAGTGTTTATGAAAGTGCATCAGGGCGCCGTTCAACGCCAAGTACGGTTTGTCTGTGCGAATAGATGGGGAGGTTGGTTCGACAGTGGCCAAGGGAGAAGAAACGGGGAAAGAGAGAGACGTACCGTAGCAATCCCATTGGGTTACGAATTCATGTTCGAGGAGAGGTGCGAGGTCCCGGGTGAGGAGTGAGTCCATGTCGATCCATACA